>JABUQX010113135.1:7500-10540 GCA_015478945.1 Trachelipus rathkii | reverse complement strand
ATATATATATATATCTATATATATATATATATATATATATATTATAAACATTATAAAAATATATAAATCAGCAACTATATACTATATATTCAAACTGTAAAATATACGGTATTGTTTATCAGTGAAAGTTGATGTGGAGTAGTAGAAGTATTTAATACACACTATTCTTTTCGGGGAAATTGAATAACCATATAATAATAATAATAATATAATAATAATAATAATAATATAATAATAAAATAATAATAATATAATAATAATATAATAATAATATAATAATAATATAATAATAATATAATAATAATATTATTATTATTATTTATTATTATTATTATTATTATTATTATTATTATTATTATTATTATTATTATTATTATTATTATTATTATTATTATTATTATTATTATTATTATTATTATTATTATTATTATTATTATTATTATCCCTTTTCAAAAATTTCCATAACGAATTGCTAATTGTATACTTAAAAATAGGTTACCTTATCTATATTAATAGTTTTTTTTATTATTGTTTATAAAGAATTAATTATTATTTATATGTTAACTGTATTAGCTTTTGTTATAATATATTTAATGAATTAAAAAAAAAAAGATTGAAAACATATTAATTTGCATTCATTATCCATTCACAATTTATACTAACTTTGTTATGATTTTAAATTAGATATTTGTTGGTGAAAATTAAAATAAATATATACGTTATTTAAAAGATATTTCATATCACCGTTTACCTTCGTAATAGTTAGGCCATTTTCGTTTTTGCTTAAATGCTTAAGTTTTCGTTCGTTTTTGTCTAACTTAAGAGCAAAATCGTGAAAAAATGCTCACCAAACGTAAGGAATTTCCCAAAATTCTGTAAGGTTTTCTATTTTATACAGAATTATATTCTCTATTGCACAGAATTAGGGAAATTCTTTACGTTTGGTGAGCGGTTTTTTTACGATTTTGCGCTAAGTTGACAAAAACGAACGAAACCTTAAGCAACTTTTATAGCACAAATGCAAAAACGAAACGGTCTAGTTAGGCTGACAACTCGAGGATTTTCAAAGAAAATTTTGGAACTTGTTTGTGCAAGCTACAAATGTTTGTGTAGTTTTATCGTATAATTAATATTTAAAGAGTTATTTCATTGAGAGTAACGGGCTTCCAATATTTCTCATATTTCTAATTGGGTCAGTCAAAACAATCTGGTTTTCATTGCCCCAATAACACATTTTCTTCCTTTTGATAAAACTTCCACACATCTACATCTTCATCGAAAGCATTTATCTCAAAACCAGAACATGTAACTTTCAGGCTTCTGATTAAAATGCCCAATTTTACTAGTGTATTCTGGTAATAGATGGTACATTCTGGTGAATACTGGTAGATGAATGTGAATTCTTGAATTTTATTGCGAATTTTGTACATTAACGTCGACAAAAAATTCTAATTTAAGTTTAAAAATGTTAAACAATATCCTAAGGGTAAATCGCAAAGATCTGAAGTTGCCGGAGTGTTTATCACTTGCAGGAAGAGTCGTCGTGGGCTGGAGAGAAGCGAAGCGGAGATTCTTCTTCCACGCTATAACCCCTCCCCTAAGTTCCCTATTATTCTGCCTTATATTATATTATTTAAGAAAACAGGAGCATGAAATCAACTAGCAGGTCACGGAAGTCTTTTCTTCAGTTAGATCACGTGATCTTTCTGGGAAGGATCACAGTGATCTTTCTGTTTTAGGATTACAGTTGTTCTTCTCATCAAATAAAGCTACTAGTGAGGTTGGGCGTTTGAGAATCCTTCAAAAAAAAATTTCACTCATCATCTGTTCCTCTGTGTGGTGTATGTGTGTGTGTGTGTATGTGTGTATGTGTGTGTGCGTGCATGCGTGCGTGCGTGCGTGCTGGTGGTGTGTGATTGCACTTGCCGGGAATGGAGTTTTTTCCGTAATATGCAAATCTCCGATCTCACAAAATCTTCCTAATCTCTTTCTGTCGATAACCTTATAATTGCCAGTCTCCAAACAAAATTCTTCCGAAGACACGCCGCCCTTGCGATGCTAGGAATCGGAATCGGAACCGAACTTGACCGGAATCGAAACCAGAAACCGGCTATCAGAAACCGCTATTTGAAGCAGTGCCGAACCGATATAACCGCGAGTTTGACTCCATTCCCTACTTTTTATCGGACTCTCGACTATGACATTTGAGAAAGAATTTCGAGTTTGGGTTTCAAAATCTCGTAATTTTCATTCATTGTTTTAATCTATTAACTTTTACTTATATATTTATTTATTTATTTATTTATTTATTTAACTTCTAATAAATTTGTTTTCATTTTCAGTATTAGAGCTTATAGAATTAGGGTTATTAGTGCGGGTAAATAATAGGATTAAACTGAGGACGCTCTCTTCTCTCTCTCTCTCTCTCTCTCTCTCTCTCTCTCTCTCTCTCTCTACTCTCTCTCTCTCTCTCTCTTTCTCCTCTCTGTGTATAATATATATATATATATAATTATATATATAATATATATATATATATATATTATATATATAAATATATATATATATTATATATATATATATATAATATATATATATACTATATATATATAATTAGTGTGACATGCTTAATTAATGGGTTGAATAAATTAACAGGAAAATGATAATCTGGGTTTTACAGTAAGTCTGATAAGAGAAATAAAATAGCTATAATGAATGAAGAATATATAAATAAAATTAGTATTTTATTACTTGATAATACTACTTATTTAAAACTTAATAGTAATGCTCTTAAGCTTCTCAAATAAAATTTAATAGAAGGAAATTTATGAGTTTAAAGATTTATTGATCAGCTTATCCCAATTTTTTATAGTTTTATGGGGTGAATATACTACGCAAGTAGGATGTACCCCTTCAACCAATAATTGCCAATATTTGTTGTGCGTTCACATACATTATGATCTTGGGATTCGAGACAATTTTCCTGCTTAGTAGGTCACCTTTCTGATCACGATATCAAAATTCTTCAAATTTTTTGGAA
>JABUQX010113135.1:0-2500 GCA_015478945.1 Trachelipus rathkii | reverse complement strand
TAACTTTAACACGTTGCTCCATTGTGTATCTTTCCATGGTTCAAATTGAGTAAGTCTGAAATTGAAAAATGTCAAATGAAATGCAGTAAAAAAATTGACGTTTAGGTGTGGTTCACATTCAGCATCGGCCCATACAATTTAACCACCCTTTATAAGGGTAAGGGTAAAAATGTAACTGTAAGTATTATATGTATATATATCTATATATATATATATATATAAATATATTATATATATATATATAATATATATATATATATATATATAATATATATAAAAGGAAATATACCACGATCTGGTTAATATGCCTCATACATGTCGAGAGAGGTAATATACACACATATTGGTACAAATGGGTGTCAGGACAAAAACTTTACATGGGGACACAGGTATATGGCCCAAAACGGGCATGAACTGTAGTATATGCAGTTTTGTTTGCATGTGTTGCATTGTTGCCACAAGCACCGTCGCTAAACCATGGTTCGACTTAATGACGTCCTATACCGTCTTCCGATGCTAAATGAGGTTCCATATGTTATCCTGAGGTGATCGAGTCCTATAGATAGACCAGTGCCCTCCGAAAATCATCAGGATGATTCTGGAATTGGTTGAACTATCGAAGTTCTCATTCCAAGATTTTCCACACATGTTCGATGGGATTGAGGTCCGGATTATATGCGGGAAACCGGAACGTGTCAATTTGAACCTCCTGTAAGTATTCCGTATAAGCACCTGGCCGCGTGAGGTCGAATATTGTCATGCTAGAACGAACCCCGGACCGATTGCTATGGCTCATAAGGTATGGACACATGGTTCAAGGATGTTCGTAATGATATGCGCGCGGCTGTCAGGGACCCATCGCGAAGGATGTAGTGACCTTGTTAGGGTGGTTAGCGAAAATGATCTCCCCAGATCATAAGACCCACCCACCGTTGGGCACCTTCCTTGGAGTTACCGCTGCATATCTTTCGTTGGGACTCCGAAAAACTCTTGGACGTCGATCGGAACTATAAACGTTGAATCTGGACTTGTCCGTTAAATAAGACATGTCCCACTGCCGGTAAGTGGCCAGTGGACATATAAACGTGCGGTATGCAAACCTCGCTGCCTACGGGATGATCTCTCGTGAAATGTGACCCTCTTGCGGCCTTCGTGGCGATACCCGTTTCGCGAAGCTCTCTGCGAACCAGTATTCAGTACTTACACAGTTCCATGTACCTACGCCAACTGTCCCTGGAGGTTTTTTTGCTGTTGTGAAACACTCTCGCATTGCGCGTAGCCTATAAATCTGTCTTCACGACGTGTTTGTCGAAGGCGTCTTCTGCCTTGCTCCTGTTCGTCTACGTATTCGTTGGTCTCCTCATACGATGAATGACTCTTCGAGGCCTTCGTGTGTGGCAACGTTGAACCTACCGTCCGAGATCGCCGCATGGGCTTGGGCCCCTCTTCTGCTAAATGCAAACTATCTACACACATCATCACGAGACAAATGACGGCGTAAAAACCCTTTCCATTATGTCTTCACTACCTATACGGTGCAGCTGCTGCTCCGTGACAATCGGACATTAAGGTAGACTACTACAACAAATTACAATTCGAGTTCGCAAGCTTCTCAGTTCATACCTATCTATGGATATCGGCCTCTTGTTATCAGCCTCTGTATGGCGGCAACTTAGAAAGAAAACGTATGTACGGCGTATCAGTGCACATGCACGTAACGTAAAATATTGTTACTTCAATATAGCTTCTGATCCTAAATTTATGAAACATTCTCCATGGATTTTAGAATGTGGGTTGAGATAATTCCTCTTCTGCTTTCTTTAGAATCATAATTCTTGGTGGTTTCCACTTTCACCACAGCCAATTGCTTTCATCTAATTCTAAAGATACAACTGGTAAATTGCTTCTATTTTCTATTTCACATTGATTTTGCAGCACATATATATATATATTATATATATATATATAATATATATATATATATATATATATATATATATATATATATATATATATATTATAATATATATATATTATTATATTATATATATTATATATAATATATATATATATATATATATATATATATATTATATATAATATATATAATATATATATATACTATATATATATATATTATATATATATATATATAATACTATATATATTATTATATATATATATATATAATATAGTTAAATAATATATATATATTATATATATAATGTGTGTGAGGTGTGTGTATGTATTACGTATGTGTGTGTATGTATGTATATGTGTGTGTGTTGCGGAAAATGTAATATTTATGTATACATTTCTTGCAATATGTTATTTATTATAATGCAAGAACAATATATTTGTTAAGTGTGTTATCTTTTTTGAGAATTATGTCGCCAAGATTCTGTTGTCTCTTAAATGTGTTTTCCTATATTTTGCAGTGACGCTAATAATTTATTAACGTTTTTACCCCCCCCCCAATTTTTTTATTTAGTTATCTCGC
>JABUQX010113134.1:12500-17273 GCA_015478945.1 Trachelipus rathkii | reverse complement strand
ACTAAAGGATATTTCCTATTGGTTATTTAATTATCTTTCAAGTTATACAGAAATAAAAATTTTAATTATAAAAATAATATTTGTCCTTTTCTATTTTAATTTCAAATAATAAAGGTTTCAGCAACGTATATGATATTTTAAGATGTTCACGTACCTTTAAATCAACAAATAGATGTTGATTTAAAAAAATTCTTTAATAAATAATGATGATTTTTATTTGATTAGCTCATGTCAATTTCCACTGTAGTTTAATTATATAAAAATAAATTCTTTGAATTATTAAACGTTGAATTAAACTTTGAACTTTAATTATTAATTATTTTTCTTTCTTTTAGGTTGAAGGAGGAAGGATCGATTCTGCATTGCACGACACAAAACCTCGTTTGTTTCTTGAAGACCTCATCGCATTTGATGAAGCCGTTCAGGCAGCTTTGGACATGGTAAATTTGGAAGAAACTTTAATTCTCGTCACAGCTGATCATTCTCACACTATGACAATGAATGGATATCCTTCAAGAGATAACAATATTTTAGGTAATTCAAACACTATCATTTTTTAACCTGATGTTAATCCACTATATATAATATATATATATATATATATATATATTATATATGCATATATATATATATAATATATCATATATATATATTAATATATATATATATTATATATATATTATAATTCAATCATTATAATTTCAATTCTATTCATTAATTACATTAATTATTTATTATAATTATATCATTCTATTTTATCAAATTTTAAATTTTTGATTCTTTGTGTTAACTCGCATAAAATAAAAGTAATTTGAATATAAACAAGTAGGGCCTACATTGGCCTATTGAATTTGGGGCAAAAGAAGAGAGAAGATAGCAGAGAGAGATGAGGAGAGGGAGTAGAGAGAGAGAGAGAGAGATGAGAGAGCAGAGAGAGAGAGAGAGAGAGGAGAGAAGAGGAGAGAGAGAGAGGAGAGGATAGAGCAGAGAGAGAGACGAAGACGAAGAGGAGGGAGGAGTGGGAGAGGGGGAGAGAGATGGATGAGAGGGAGGGTAGAAGATGAGAGCAATGTAATCATGGCTACATATTATAAGTAAATGACGAAATTCTTAAAAGCCATCCCTTTTCCCGCTGAATTACTATTTTTTACAATAAAACCATAAAAATTAGCTTCTTCCTATTCCAAAAGTATAATTTTTCAACTTAATATACGAAATTTATTTTTATAAATTTCTTTAATAAATATTATTAAAAACTTCAAATTTATTTAGAAAATAAAAATCAACATTGAATGTTAAAAATCAACTCTCCAGGGAAAAGTTTTGGTGCGGTGGCGTGAAGGCTCCAATTATTTACCTTCTAACGCGCTCCCATAACGTGCATTTCACTGCAGTTGATGTAAGAATTTATCGAAGGAAAAAGTCATAAATCATGAAAATTATTTTAATAATTATATGTTATATTTTAATAATTTTATTAATTATCTGCTATAATTTAAATGAATTGAATAAATATTCAAATTTAATTAATATTTCCATGAATCAAAAATAATTAAAAGACAATAGTCTTTTTTAAAAAAAATAGTCATGCCTGGAAACTATCTTAGAGCCCAAGTGCCAATTTTAATCAAGAAAAAGAATAATGGAATTAACATATGAATAAACGCAAGAACTTTATATAATATATATATATATATATATATATATATATTATAAATATATATATATATTATTAATATATATATTCAAAAGAGGAAATATTATACTGGTTGTGCAAATGTAATTTATATATATATATATATATATATATATATATATATATTATATATAATATAATATATATATAAGGAAAATATAACGAAAACATTTTACAAATTGCAATACTTACGGTACTTTTCAGCAGGTAGCCATCATGATACATAAATAGATGTTCTAGGGTCGAAATGAATTTTTTTTTTTTTTTTTTTTTTTTTTTTTTTTTTTTTTTTTTTTTTTTTTTTTTTTTTTTTTTTTTTTTTTTTTTTTTTTTTTTTTTTTGAAAAGTATTACATGGCAACTGTAGGCGGGCTCGAGCCGACGAGAACACAGCGGAGGGGAGACGTTCCATACCCCGTACGGGAGGCGGAGAACCCCGCGAACACCCAAATACCAAAGAGCGGGGGTTCGGAGACCCTCCCCGGATGGAAAGGAAATAGTCCTACCCCGTAGTTCCCCGGAAGGCCGAGAGACCCCGCCTCCTGCCATCGGTGCGGTATACCCTTGGGGTATTCTTTAATTACATTTTCCTTACTAAAATTTTTTTATGATTTTTTCAGTATGCTTTTCGTTGTAGCTTTTTTATTATATGAGGCGTGCTTATTATTTTCTTTTTCTAATTCTTTTTTTTTTTTTTTTCATTCGACCCTAAAACGTCTATTTATGTATCATAAAGGCTACCTGTGGTACCTGTGAAATTTTTTTTTGATCCGACCTCCCGTTCCTGTGGGCTTTAAGTAACTTTTACCATATATATATATATATATATATATATAATATTATATATATATATATAATATATATATATTATATATATATATATATATATTATATATATATATATATATATATAACTATATAGATACACGATTGCTTCCCCATTACTTCTAAGCTAGCGACACGCCACGATATATATATATATATATATATATATATATATATATATATATATATATATTATAATATATATATATATATATATATATATATTATATATACTATATATATATATTATATATATAATAAATATAATATTATATATATATATTATATATATATATATATATATTATATATATATATATATATATATTATATATATATATATATTATATATATATATATATATATATATATATATATATATATATATGATATATAATATATATATAAAATATATAAGAGAATAAGCAGCTGTTCTGGCATGGAAGTGAGCAAGGTTAGAAAGAGAGTAAAGGAAGTACTTCATAGGATTATTGAATAGGAATGGAACTCTCCAGACTGATTAGACTTATGTGAGGAGAGTGTGGAGGAGAAACTTCATAACATGGGCAGTGACGAAGTGGTGATAGTAAATTTGAGTGGGTTTGATGTTGTAAGAAGAGGTAGGTATTTTCGGTATGACATAATTGCTAGAGGGAGAAATTTGTAGAATAGCAAATCAGTATTTATAGTTGGAATTACTATTGAGGTGATAAACAATGGAGATAAAATTGTGATTGCTTGGATATGGAAGTTCTGCTACAAAGAATTTGTGGATGAGATAGTTCCGAAGGATTGGAGGAGAGCTGTGATATTATCTTTGTATAAAGATAAGGGTGATAAGGGAACTGTTGAAATTATTGGGGATTTAGGTTATTGAACGTTTTAGGAAGATATATGCTAGTATTCTGATTGAAAGTGTACATCGAGTGACTGCGGGGCTGATTGTTGAAAAGTGCATTTACAAGTGGTAGAAGATTTATAAATCAAGTTTTTACAAATGAATGAGAAAATGAGAGATAATTACAAATTGTATTTATTTTTAACAGACTTGAAATAGGCTTATGACAGGATTAATAGGGAAGCTCTGTGGCAGATATTAATGGTATGTGTTGTTGGTGGTATGCTTCTGAATGAAATTTAATGTATGAATGTTGATAGTGAAGCGTGTGTGTAAGAGTAAATGGGGTGAAGAGTGAATGTTTTAATGTTAATAGTGGAGAGAAATAGGGATGTGTTATGTTTCCATGGCTATTTAATTTGTATATGGATGGAATGATGAAAGAATTAAAGGTATGGGGTGACAGGAGACAGGAATTAGACTGATGAAAAATGGAAGAGAGAGTGAAGGATTCCTTGCTTATTTTAGGCAGATGATTAGGTTTTGTATGGAGATTCTGGGGAAAGTTTGAAAGGATTTGTATAGGGGTTTGGCAGAGTGTGTTAAAGGAGGGGTTTGAAAGTAAAAGTAGATTAGAGTAAAGTGATAGTGGAGGGTGGAAAGAGTTCGCAGTTTGAAATCATGTTGGATAGTAGGTAAATGGAACGAGTATCCAGATTCAGTATATATATATATATATATATATAGATATATATATATATATATATATATATCAAATATATTGTATATATATATATATATATATATATATATATATATATATATATATATATATATATATATATCTCTCTCCTTCTATGTTGATTGAAAAAGAGAACGTATGAGTTATAATTAGGAAGTACTGGTGCAATTAAATATTTTGTAGGCCTAAAGGACTAGATCTTAGTACGTTAAGGTTCATGAGGTATGTTGTTACAGTAAAGTATAGTAAGCTTCGGTGTCAAACAGAGGTATAGGTCTAAGGTACAGTCTTTTCAGATGGAGGTGGAAGCAGCGAGAACGAATGATATGGTAGGGAGCTTTGTGATGCAGAGGCATGAATGAGAGAATAAATGAGTGTATAAAGTTTTATTTGGGAAAATATGGAAGAAGGATAGACTGATAGTCAGTTGGCAGTTAAACAGATGGATAGAGGTAGATGTATATTTAAATTCAGCCACTGTGAGATCAAAAAGAAAAGAGTTCATTAGACCAGTGAAAGAGTGTCTGAAAGAAAGGAATGCGAGTTTGGCAAGCTAGAAGAATGATGTATAATAGGAGTAAATGTCGTGGTTCTGTGAGGGTCATGGTGGTGGGCGGCCCAATGGATGAACCTAGATATTTGAAGATACTAGTCGTGATGTTGTAAAACTGTGG
>JABUQX010113134.1:0-2500 GCA_015478945.1 Trachelipus rathkii | reverse complement strand
AAAATATATATTAAAATTATTTTCATGAAGTTCAAAGAATTTTAAAATAGGAACAAAAATTAATGAAGTTTCGTAATTCTAGTTTATTTTCCTTTCAAACGTTCCAATATTTCCCAAAATGAGTATAAGCCATTTTTATGTACCATGAAACAAAATCTTGCAAGAATGCTAAAAATTGAACAAAATCATTTTCACAAAGTTGAAATAAATTTTTTAAAATAGGAACACAAATTATGTGTACTTCAGGCTTCAGATTTTAAAAATTAATGACGTTTCGTAATTATAGTTTATGTTCCTTTCAAACGTTCCAATATTTCCCAAAATGAGTATAAGCCATGTTAAAAATCTACCTTATTCCCAAATGGGTTTCCTCGATATAAAAAACTTAAATATCGATAGGTCAGAAAGAAACTTAAGTTTATCCATATATATATATATATATATATATATATATATATATATATATATATATATATATATATATATATATATATATATATATATATATATATATATATATATATATATATATATATATATATATATATACATATGGCATTTAAGAGAGAGAGATGTATCAATATCGAAATTTTAGAAAAGATAATCGATTTTAACATTGCCTTCTAGGAGATTGGCATTTCGTTTGAATTACAGAATGTGTTTGAATGCATAAAATCTATATTAAAATAAAAAGAACAAAATTTGTAATTTAAGCACACATTTACAAAAATAATAAAATATTAGTGTAAAATATTAAAATTGTGATCAGTAGAAAATTTTTCGAGTATGTTGATTCAGTAATTTTATAGACTCGCGCTGAATTCATTACGCGACAGAGATACACTCTCTTTCTCTCTCTCTCTATATATATATATATATATATATATATATATATATATATATGTATATATATATAATATAAAAAAAAAAAAAAAAAAAATATATATATATATATATATATATATATATATA
This sequence comes from Trachelipus rathkii, assembly GCA_015478945.1. Classification (NCBI taxonomy): domain Eukaryota; kingdom Metazoa; phylum Arthropoda; class Malacostraca; order Isopoda; family Trachelipodidae; genus Trachelipus; species Trachelipus rathkii. The sequence continues at coordinate 1,528 of JABUQX010113134.1, read as the reverse complement.
TATATATATATATATATATATATATATATATATATATATATATATATATATATATTTTAAGAAGGTTTTTTTAATTTTTTTTTTTTTTTTTTTTTTTTTTTTTTATTTTTTTAAGAAGGGGCTCGAGCCACGATGGGGACCAGAGAGGTCCCCCCGTCTCCTGGGAAGCCGAGACCGCTCCTGCCATCTTTGCGGTTTACCCTATGGTATTCCTTTAGTTAAAAAGAATAATTTACTTCCCTTTACTTTGGTATTACTTTAACTAAGAATACCATAGGGTAGCTCTGCTTTAGTGCCTCCTGTCATTTCGTCTGTTTAAATAAAAACAAGTAGAGAGTTTAAGGTGAGAAAGTATATGCAAAAAAAAAATAAAAATAAAAAAATAAAAAACCCCTCCTTAGAATTTTCCGCTGATTCCAAATATATAATTTGTTTTATTGTAGGTGCTGCCGTTCTCGAGTTACATGATGTCAGCTTTAGACACTCTGACCATATATATATATATATATATATATATATATATATATATATATATATATATATATATATATATATATATATATATATATATATATATATATATATATATATGTTTGAATTTTATTTAATTTTTCATAAATTTTATTTTAAATAACACATTTAAGTTAATATATACGTAACTATAAACAAATATTTCATTTTTGAAAAATTATTTTATGTAAATTTAGCTGAAGCCAATGTCACTCTTACGTGTTCGAACAAACTATATTTATATAGATGGGTATCAACGATATCCGATAACTTACGATTATCGGAAAAAATATCGATATTCATACATTACCCTCAAACGGACTATTACGATTATTTCAATATGCATATATATATATATATATATATATATTTATAAATAATTTTATATAGTTACTGTATATATATAAATACTATATATATATATATATATATATATATGTATATCAACAGGTCCAATGTCTCACTTATTTCACAGTCTTCACGAGCAAACTTACGTAGCTCATGCAATGGGATTCGCTTCATGCGTTGGACCTTATAAAGATAACTGCGGAAAGTATCAGAGATTGAAGTTTTCGTAAAAGCAAGCATATTTTGTAGCTATCTTGGTAAAAAATCTAGATTAGCTCTTAATACTTAATAAACAGCATGTATTTAAACTGATATATCGTCAGCTTTGTCAACGCAGAGTGATTTTAACACCGAGATCAAACGAGTTTTTATGTGAATTCCGAAGTGTAAACTCTCAATTTAAGGATTGTGATACTAATACATTTGCGCTTGTCTTTTTAGTAAAACATCAATAAGATTGAATAAAGATACTACAATTAATCATTCTGTAGTCTCCTTACTCTCTGACATGATATTTCTTTTTATTTGATACTTCAAGTCATAATGGGAATTGGTCCCTTAATGTTAATATTCACACTCATGGTGGGTACCTATTACACGGTACCATTGAATCTGAATAAAAATAGTTGAAGTATCTGTCCATCTTCAGAAATAAAAAGAAAAGAAAGTA
>JABUQX010113133.1:30000-67290 GCA_015478945.1 Trachelipus rathkii | reverse complement strand
TGAGGAAAGAAAGATTTAATTTTAGAAGGAAATGAATGAGGAAAGAAAAAATTTAGCTGAAGAAGGAATGACCTGCTCATCCCAACAACGATTACAGCTCCCTCCCTTATCTTTTTAATATCTTTATATACACCATTATTCCTTATTGAGGTAGCCAAATTTGCTATTCATCTGCAAACTGGAAAACCTTCTACATTAAGTCCCTGAGTTCTAAATATTTTAACATGTATGAGGAACAGCGCCACTTGACCTAAAAATCGTTACGGACCACAAACATGTCTCCCCATTTCCATTAATAAATACTTTCATTTTCCGTTGATTAACTATTATTATTATTATTTATTATATTATTATTATTATTATTATGATTATTTTAAACTATTCAATATTATTATTATTATTATTATTATTATTAATTATTATTATTATTATTATTATTATATTATTATTATTATTATTATTATTATTATTATTATTATTATTATATATTATTATTATTATTATCATTATTATTATTATTATTATTATTATTCTTTATTATTTATTATTTATTATTATTATTATTTATTATTATTATTATTATTATTGGGAGACTTAAGAATCAAAAATTTTGATCTCTAAAATAATTTCGGGAGCTTGAACCCCCTCACTCTCCTGTCTACAGCCTTATATATATATATATATATAATATATATATATATATATATATAATATAATATATATATATATATAATATATTAATATATATATATAATGCTATACTATATATATATTATATATACTATATATATAATATATAATAATATATAGTATATTAATATATATATATATATATATATATATTATATATATATAAATGGAGAGTGTGTATCGTTAATATTGCGAAAAAATTCCAGTATGATAATCCTTGCATAAATATAAGATAATATGTGTCAATAAACATTTCACCGAAAACGCCTCGTTCCAAGATACAAAGGTGATTGAAAACATTACGTGGGACATAATACTGCACTAGTACTCCATTGCCCTTCCGCTACCACATTACTCAACACTTTAATAATAAGCACAAATACACTCGTAGAAAAGGTTACGAACCTGTTATATTTACTAGATCCGTATCTCGCTTCATACTTATACATATACTAGTCCGTGTCGCGTCAAGTTCTGTGTCCAAGTGTTGCTCAATTTTCAAAATTAATTACACAAATAGTGAAATGTGCGATATGCATTTGTTTTACGGTCGTACGAACGGTAATTCATTAACAGTCATGCCGTCTCTTGAAGAAATGTCACCCTAATGTGTCATCCCAATCATACTATGCTTTGCACGTCTCTGCATCAATGTTTTAAGAAGCAGGAAGGTTTAAAAAAACTTACAATGGAAAACGGTGAGACTCGCACAGTATCAACTTCAGATTGCCGAAGAACAAGTTCTTCCTAAGAACTTGAGGACGAGTCCACAACAAGCTACAGAAAGATGCATGCCAACCACTACTGTAAGTTATTCAACAGTTTTCAGAGTATTGAAAAACCAACTTCTGTACCCTTATCACATCCAACGAGTGCAGGAACTTGTACCAACAGATTTTCCTGCAAAAGTAGCTTTGTGCGATGGATGCAACAGAAAATTGCAGAAAATCCTCCCCATTTAGCAGAAATATTGTTCACCGAAGAGGCAAATTTTTCCAGAGACGCCATATCGAACTTCCACAACAATCACATATGGGCTGATGAGAAACCACATGCAATAGTTGAAAGCCGCCATCAACACCAGTTTTCATTGAATGTATGGGTCGCGGAATTGTTGGCGACCATTTGATAGGTCCATTCTTTTTACCAGCGAGGCTTACCGGAGACGTTTATCGCCAATTTCTTGAACATGATTTGCCTACACTACTGGAAGACCATTACAATTAAGATCGAAAAATGTATTTCATGCACGACCGCGCTCCAGCTCATTTCAATTTAGTTGCTCGTAACTATTTGAACACTGTATATCCACCCCGTTGGATAGGTCGAGGAGCGTACAGAAACCTTGCCCTCCGACAGTCTCCAGAACCTAAAATGCATTGGATTTTCTTCTTGTGGGCTACCTGAAACATTTTGTTCTATACAGCAACAGTTCAAAGTCCCGAAGAATTAAGGGCTTGCATAATCGCATCTTGTGTCTTGTGACACAATTCGACACACACACGGTATATTTCAACGTGTCCGCCAATCAATGCGTTGCAGAATAGGAGGCTTGTATAGCCGCTGTGGGTTGCCTCATTATTCAACGATTTGTTAAAACTTTAGTGGCACACATTAGCTTACGTACTATTATTCTTTGTATATTTTCTTTCTATGCAGTAATGTATGTATTCTTTATAATTGAATAAATTGAATGAATTTGTTAAATACCTTTCCAAATTTAGTTACTGTTTATTGATAATTTAATGTTTAAATAGGTTTCATCACCTTGTATCTTGAAACGAGGCGTTTTCGGTGAAATGTTTATTGACACATATTATCTTATATTTAAGCAAGAATATCATGCTGAATTTTCGCAATATTAAATGCATACACCTTGCTATACTATATATATATACTATATAGCTTATATATATATACTATATAATATATATAATATATATATATATATATACTATATATATATATAGTATATACTATATACTATATAAATATATAATATATATATAATACCGGTTTAAATATATATATATATATATATATATATATATATATAAATATATATATAGAGAAATAGAGATATATATATGAGAGAGAGAAAGAGAGCAGGGATATTTTTAAAATAGTTTTTTTTCAATAATCGTCTCGTCAATCGCATCTGTCATCGTCATCGTCATCGCAAAATTTGCTCAATCGTCATCGTCCATCGTCATCGGCCCAAAAATGTTCATAATCGTTCCACACTAACATAATATACTATATATATATATATATATACTTTATATATATATATATATATAATATATATATATATATATTATATATACTATATATAATATATATACTAATATATATATATATCATATAGATATATATATAATATTTATTATTATATATTTATATACTATATATATAGTCAATATATATTATATACTATATATATATGTAATATATATATATATAAATATATAATATATATATATATATAAATATATACTATATATATATATATACATATATATACATATATATAGTATATAAATTATATAATATATAGTATATATGTATAATATAATATATATATATATATATATATATATATATATATATATATATATATAATATATATATATACTATATATTAGAATAATAATATTATATATGTATATATATATATAATATATAAGCCTATCTAGATATATTATATATTATATATATATATATATAATTTATATATACCCCAAAGACTATACAGTCATAGCCACTAGATAAACCTGAATCACATTACCTACTTCGTTAGCTCAAGATTATTCAGTCGATACTACTACTTCCAACTAATAAACCTAATATATATAATATAGAGATACTCATACACCTTCTCCTATACTAGCTATATAAATCCCAACGTCAAGAGTACTATATATTATACTATATATAGTATCATTATATAATTATATATATATATATATTACATACTATAATATATATCTATTATTATATATATATATATATATATATATTATATATATTATATATATATATATATATATTATATAATATATATATATATTATATATATATAATATAAAAATATTTAAGATCTTATATATATTATAGTTATAAAGAATATCGATGGATATTTCTCTTTCCTTGAAATAAGATTTATTTTTATATAATATTATAATAAATAATAAATATATATATATATATATAATATAATATATATATATATATATATTATTATATAATATATATTTATATATACATATATATATATATATTACTATATATATATATATTATAGTATATATATACTACTACTATATATATATAGTATATATTATCATATACTACAAAACGGTCAGCACACAACACACGACCGAAACACACAATACCAACACCGTATAGTATACTATATATTAAATTTATAATATATATATTATATATATATATATATATATATATATATCATATAATATACTATATAATATATATATTATATATATACTTATACTATATATATATATAATATATATATATGTATGTTATAAAGTGGAAGGACCAAACATTAAATTCAGATGGAGAAAACGAACACTTGAGTTTACAGTTTGAAGAAAATGAGCACTTAACTCTTATGTTAAACTTTAATTGCCACTTTTAGTTGTATCAATGTCCATATATAACATCAGTTTTTTTGTGTCAAAATTTCGATATACGTAGCAGGAGCAAGTCCAGTAAGTCTTTCATCTCAAAATTAGTTAAATTTCCTCCAAGTAGCGTTTTCAGAAGTCATAACTGTTGAAAAGCCCTTCTATTCTTTCTACTGAAGCAGTAGACACGTGTAAAATTGCCAGTATTTGCAACAAGATGCAAATATTTGTAATTTGTGACTTCAAACAGGAACTATTGCTGTTGAACGATATGTGCTGTGTGATGCCATGTCATACTTCCCGATTAAAATACCACTTCCGATTCTCACAGAGTCCTCAAATTGGGACGTCTTTCACCTTTCTTTTCTACAATGAATCCTTTATTCTTTCTACATATGGCACATGTACACCTGGTTTGGTATTGACAAATTGAAAGCAGATATAATCTCATTTATATTTAAAAAACCTTCTCTCCTTAGTTAGCATGATATAATCATCCAAAAAATGTTATAAAACATGAATGTGCCGATAATAAGATCTGTGGATCTGAAAGTAGGAAATGTTGGGTCTGAATTTTTGGAATTTGTTAATTCTTGGTACAGCAATTTTAATACTCAACTCAGATTCAAATGTGCTTACACATTCTTCAAAAATCTACAGAAATTCTAATGTTGCATTTTCTCTGATTGCTTCAAGTTTAGTTTTAACTAGATTCATTTCATTATATGCACTTCCAAAATCAGATAACGTGTCTGCAATCTTTGAAAGATTGTATGTTAAAATAAAGAGTCTGTTTAAAACAAAAAAAGGAAACTAGAAAATTTAGATTTGTACCAACATAGTAGTCATATAAAAAATTTAGAGGACTTCACATTTTATTTGTTCTAAAGCTACTATTATCGGGTTTATCATCTTTTTAAATAATAAAACCGCTTCTTGCTACTCTTAGGAATAAGTTCTTCTATTTTTTCTTCAAGAACTCTTTCCGTCCCTTAGCACTTACAGCGAAAAAAGTTACAACATTCTGCATATATTCCAATATGCTCTTCGAAATATTCTGAGAACTTTAAGAAGCGTCTGTAAGGTATGCAATTGTAAAGCAATGAAAAAAGCAGCGAGTATAAAAATAGCTTTGTGACATTTTTCCTTAATTACTTTCTGAACATCCCTGAACTAACCACTCATTGCTGCTGTACTGTCATACCCCTGTCCTCTTAGATTATTCATATCCAAACCAAGTTCAGTTACTTTTTCTACAATTAATTTTGCAAGACTTATTCCCGTCAAATCATTTACTGAGACGAAGCACAAAACATCTTCTTTGACGGTAAGAGTGTCAATATCAACGTAACGCACACACAACAAAAAATTGTTCCTTCTGGACACATCGGTTCGTCTCATCGGCTAAGACAGTAAAAAATTTATTTTTATTTATGTTCTTGCCACAATTTTACGTTCAAAAATTGAGATGCGTAAATGACTGAAATAGAACATTTTCGACTGTGAAACTGGTATACATGGCATTTCTAGCACTAGTTTTTAAATGCTCAGAAAGAACATGGTTTCCATCATTAGTACGATATCTTAAAAGACTCCGAAAATTGCCATCGTTTTCCACAGGCCAAAAGAGTTCGAAATGACATCACTACAGAATCGAATTGTTTAAACAATTGGAATTGGCCGCTTTCTACTGTCTTCGGCCTCCCTTTTCTTCTGACTGTTAATCTGTCTGTCGATGCTGTCGTATTTTTCTGAATTCTGCTTTCTACAGCAAAATCTCTTTTCTTTACTATCTTTGTGATATTTAGTTGCCCTCGTGTTTTTTAAAGATTCAATGCCTCTTTAAGTTTGAATACGAGTCTGAGACAAAAACGCCCAATTCCTGGTGTTTTCCTTTATCTTCTTCTTTTGTTTCCAAAAACAATACACAAATTGAGCAATAAACTCCAACTTTTTTATTAGAGTAAACTAACCACTTAATAAAAATATACGAATTTGATTGGCAATAAAGTTCATTATTAAAGAAGAAATAAGTGTCCTTAGTTGCCAAATCGAGTAGATACTTGAATTCCTGTCTATTAAAATTATTGAAAATATCTGTAGAACTGAAAATAGTATTAATGATAAGATTAATGACATCATCGGTAGGAATATTTGTGTAGAGGGACTCGTTAGCTATGGGCTCTCCCCTTAGCTCTACCTTAGTAAACTTTTATCTTAATCATTATGAAACTATGTGGCTGAACCAATGTCCACCCCAGATCAAACCTTCTTTTTATAAGAGGTACATGGATGACACCTTTTTACTATTCACGGACAAAAACAGTATACTTCCTTTTTTTAACTATCTTAATGCTCAACTCCACAACATTAAATTCACTAGAGAAGAAGAAAGCAACAATTCTCTGTCCTTCCTCGACCTTATAATTAATAAATCCTCTTTCGACTTCACCACAGAGATTTATAGGAAAAAGACATTCACTGGACTTGGTTTGAACTTTTTTAATCACACCCCCCTTTTATACAAATGTAACAGCATAAAAACTCTCCTACATAGAGCCTACCATTTATCTTCCTCCTATTTTTTAATGCATAAAGAATTTAATTTCCTTCATAAATTTTTCACTTCAAACTATTTCCCTTCTTCATTAATCTACAGATCCATTAATTCTTATTTAAATTCCAAATTCGAGCCTAAACTAATCTATAGTCAACCCAAAAAAAAGAGATCTTTTCGTCAGTTTGCCCTATTACGACCCCATATACCTAAAATTAAAAAAAAGACCTATCGCAAGTATTGCAGGACCTCTATCCCCAACTCAACATCAATCTCATCTTCACTTCCTCTTTTAACATTTCATCTATTTTAAATTCATAAGGATAAAGTTACTCCGGTTGCTCTTAATGTCCTCTGTGGCTTTACAAATTTTCTGTGTTGATGCTGCGCAGCCATCTACGTGCAGTTCTTAAGCACAGGTGCCGCAATCATATACAGTATAGGGATCGAACGAGCACAAGGGGTGTTTTCTTCTCTCGTCAAACAAAAATTTCGCTCTGCTTCCCCCAGGCCCACATCCACCATCAGAGACATTCTCACCAGCTAAAATCACCCTCTTAACAACTCCAATTTACATTATACTCGCCAAACCACCCGATAAAACCAACTTACATATTTTGGAATCTTTGTTCATACATAATCTTAAGCCTAGTCTCAATAACGACAGTGGTCCATTTAATCTACAATTGCTGTGATGTCTCGATTTTTTGTTCGTCTCAAACCTATCATTCAACCTTGATTAAGTAAGTTTAACTTTTATTTAACTATATGTTATTTGCCTGACACTTGATTGAATATATTAGCTTTAAATTTCGATTGTGATTGGGGTTAATGAAACATCAATTGTTATTATTAAATGTTTATTATTATTTTGCAATCAGTTTTATTAATTTAATCATTTTCCATTTTTTATTTTTATTTTTTATTTTTATTCATATTTGATTTTAGTTTTTGTTTCATTTGCTGAATTATTATGTTCACCATTCATTTCCCCAATTTTTTTTTATTGCATCCCAGTAATATAAAGTCAATTTAGTAAATTTTCCTTTTACATTTAGTTGCGCTGTTCTAGTGGTTGTTTTCACCACATTTATAATTTTATTCATTATTATTATTGATTATTAATTATTATTATTATTATTATTTATTATTCATTATTATTTATTATTATTATTATTATTATTATTATTATATTATTATTATTATTATATGTATTATTATTGATTATGATTATTATTATTATTATTAATTTATTATTAATAATAATTATTATTATTTATATAATATATTTATAATATATATAGATACTATATATATATTATAATATATACTTCTATATTATATATATTATATATATATATATATAAATATACTAATATAATATATATAAATATATATATATATATACATATAATATATATATACTATTTATATATTATATATAATATATATATGTTTTAATTTTATCGCTGTTGAAATTTTGCTCTCATTTGTTATTGTGTAATGTGATATGTTACTCTCACAGTTTTCGTACTCCTGAGGATGGAACCGATGTGTTTCCGAACGCGAATAGATCAAAGTTTGCCGTGGGACGAATTCAGACTATTTGGTGCTCGCTTTTATTATTTAATTAATATTAATTTTTGTATTTGTATTATAAAAATAATAAATCCAAAAATATTATATATAGATTTATCATATAAAATTATATATATTATATCATATATATATATATATATTATATATAGTATAGTTAGGTTAGCGTTACTATTTTTAAACGTGAAACTGTAAAAACCCTAACAAACTCCTGCCTTGCAATTGTTTAAGAATGTTAAATAACATACTGTATTCACACAATATCAGCTGCGCAGGGATGGATCACGAGAAAAAATGAAATTGATATAAAACCTGAAAGATTTCAGGTCGGTTAATTAAATAACCCAACCCTTCAACCATTTTTTCTAATTTTTGGATTTTTTCATTTCGGAAGAACCTCCCCGCGGCGAAAGGTTCACAATGTATTCTGTCAACCAATGGTAAGGGAAAACATCAATAGAAATATAAAAGGAAAAAAATAATAAGTATTAATAGCAAGGCTTAACCTCTTTGGTCCAAATTCCTACACTATTGTCAACAAAGGATCGTGTTTCAAACAGGTTTCTTTTATTTGTGATGTTAACATTTAATCAATATTCACCGAATAATCCGTAAAACAAGTTAGGTAACACTCCTTTAGGGTTGTCTGTTTCATTGTGCTCATAGTGTTTATAGGGCCACTATTTTAAAGATTGAGTTTACACTTGATTGAATAGAATCACCTTCAAAACAATCAATACTATATCGAACTTTAAAAAAATTTGTTTACAATTTAATTTTCGCGTGAACGCTTCCGGAATGTTCTTGGAGAACAATCCTTCCTGATTTTCCATTTTGATTTATATGGAATGAATAAAATTCAATAAAACACTTAAAGAATATAATACTATATCCTTACTTTAAAGAAAGTATTTCGTTTACAAATGTATACTATTCGACGTGCACGTCACCGAATTCTCAAAAATATTCAACAACAAAATCCCAAAAATCAAAAAAATCCAAAAATTGATTTTTTTTTCTCAAAAAATTCAAATAAAATTCACCAACCCATGATTTCAAGCTGTTGTTAATATAATAAACTTATCGTGCCATCCCTAAAAATTTGTTATTTATTTTTTAATTTTAGTTTAATTTTAATATTTTGTAACTTTTCGTAATGAAATTTGCCCCTTATTCCAAAAATGTATTCAATTTTTATGTAGCTATCGTAGTTTTTTAGCTATGTGCGTCGCCTATCTGGAGGCTGACCATATATATATAATATTATATTAATAATATATATATATATATATATATATATATATATATATATAATACTATATATATTCATATATAATATATATATATATATGTATCATATATATATTATATATATATATAAAGATGGAGACGGATGAGAATGGCAGGAGAGAAAAATAACCGAGGAGATGTGAGCGAGGCAAGAAAAAGCTATTTAAATGGCGAAGGCCGTATTAAAAAAACAGAAAGTCGTTAACTAGAAATATAAAGATAGAAACGGCAGAGATTCTTGTGAGACAGAAGAAAAACCGATTAGATGGACCCGAATGACTATGAAAGATCTTGCTAAATGTAGAATACAGAGAACAAGAGAATGAAGCTACAAGATCAGACCGAGGGAGGAGGAAGAGAGGAAAGCAGAGGAGGCAAGAGGAGAGGAAGGGCGGAGAGGGATAACGGTGGAGGAATATGAGGAGGCTACATGAAAAAGATGAAGGAGAAGGGTTAAAGCTCCAGTAGAGATCTGGATCAATGGCATGCTGGAGTTTGGTGGATGGGAGGAAGCAGGCTGAGCAGGCGACGAATCATCAGTTTGATTGAACAAGTGTTGGAGAGAGGCAAAGGTGCCGGAAAGGTGGCAAAGCTAATAATAATACGATTATATAAAGGTAAAGGAGATGCAGGGAAGCTGTAATAATTATAGAGGTATTTCACTGATGGACCATCTGGGCGAAAATATACGAAAGAATTTTGGAGAGGAGGTTGATGAGAGAGAAGGTAGAGTCGAGACTCGGAGAAGAGCAGTACGGGTATAGAAGAGGAAGAGGAACGACGGACCTCTTATTCACTCTGAGAATGGTCTCGGAGGAATATGGAATATGGTAAGCAGATTCTTTGTAGCTTTCATCGATCTCTGCCAAAAAGCATTGGATTTCGGTTGCCAAGGAAAAAGCTCGAGGAGAGAAACATGGAGAGGAAGTATGATATGAAGGCGTAGATCAGGGGGAAGGCAATATAAAGTATATATGAGAAATTGCCACTTTGTAATGTTACAACTGAGTCCTATAACGATCGCTGGTTTAAGGTGAAAACAAGATTGAAGCAAGGAAGTGTTTTATCAAGACGGCGAAGTTATAGAGTGTTTAGACGTGGATCTCCTGAAGTGAAAGAGAAAGACTGCGCCGGGAAGCTACCAGAGCGTTGACGAAGACATCACGTTTTTCACAACGAGAGAGAGCTACCAGATATTCGAGAGGTAGTGGGAGTTGTTGCGGAGGGAGTTGGAGAAGCAGGAATGAAGAGAACGACAGGTAAGACAGAGATATTAACAGTAACCGTAGGAAATGAGGAGGGGATGAGGAATGATGGTGAGAGAGGAGGTGGTGAAGGCGGTAAATACCTGCAGATTGATCTTCGGAGAAATGTTTTAACAAAAGGTGGAGGAAGGGATGAGAGATTATACTGCGAGAAATGGGAACAAGCATGGATCTAGTTATGAAGCGGTTATACCTCCATGATGAAAGATTTAGACTAAAATCGGGAATAGAGTGTTAAAAAAAAACAAAGTGATTTTCATAAACCAGATCATTTACTGACTCCGACACCTGTCACTGTAAGGGACGGCGGAAACATGCCGACTGCCAACAACGAGAAGAGCAGAGAGATAGAATACAGGCGGCGGTGATTGAGGGTATTTTAAGAAACATGATTGGAAAAGAATCCCAGACGGAAAAGACCAGAATAAGGAATTGCATGTAATAGAGATGACATAGCAGGTTAAGAAGAATGATACTGAAGATTGATGTGGGGAGATTGAGGATGGTGGGAACATCTGGAGAGGATGGAGCAGGAGATTATATGCGTAAAAAAGAAGTATCAGAGAATCGGAGACTGCTCTTATGGGACGACCAGAGCGGCAGAGACCAAGCGGGAAGACCGGAAGAAGACATGCGGCGAGAGGTCGGTAGGCAGCACCCTTGATATACAGCTAGAGCAGACTCATCATCGGGAGAAAGATGTCCAGCTACCAAAATACCGAACGAAAGTGCTTGAAGAAGAGCTAAGAGGAATAATGCCGAAAGGAGAAGGATGTCTTGGTGCGGTGAGGAAAGATGGCCGTGCGCTGGCTAAGACAGGGATGAAAGAATCCTTTCCTGGAATGCGAAGAGAAAGAGAAAGGAATAAAAGAAATATATATATATAGTATATATATATATATCATATTAATATATATATATATATATATATCTTATATATATTATATATATCTATATATATCATATATATTATAACTATATATTATATATATATATATATATATATATATATGTGTGTGTGTGTGTGTGTGTGTGTTTGTATCCTATCATAATTTTATTGAAATGAAGATTTACAGTACAGATATTTGCATTTATAAAACCATTTAAGGATAATAAAGACTTCAAGTTCAACAAGGGGTTAACAATGGCAGAAGTTTCTTAATAAATTTTATCATTATAGAAACTTCAACAATGGAAGAGTTTATGATTAAATTTACTTGGGTTTTTAATTACAGTTCTGAAGATTTAATTGATTAGTAAATTGACATTGCAAGTCAAAACATGTTTGTGATTCCTCACTGTTAACGAAGGGTATGTAAATATGGAAAGATTTGAGAATATATATAGAAAAATAATGCATGGATGGGATATGAGAGAAAATGATAACATTAAAGGTAGAAACCAATTATCAGAAACATATTTAACTCAAACTTCTTTCGTATATTTAAACTTTATTTTTATTTATGAAAAATATAAAAACACCAGAAAAAAAATCACTTTTAATAAACATCGTAAACTCGCGACATAAAAATCAACCCAATAACTTAGCTCAAACTTTAGCAAACAAAAACCTGGAGAAAAACGAAAAAAAATAAAAGAAGAGCTTAAAGCACAAACCTCATAAAAAAAACTTACTTAATATTTAAACTCAAGACAAACGCAAGCAAAATCTTAAGGAACTCGAAACTAAAATACAAATAAAGGTTAAGGCAAACCAGAGCTAACACATGAAAAAATTAAACATCGATTATACAAATTACGAAATCACCATCCCACAACATTAGACAATCGCATAATATACATAACTTACTAGTTTATACGACACATATAAACTAATCATTTTAAAACTCCAAGTTCACGTAACATTGCCTTAATAGCAATGATGATAATCACAAAATATATAACAATAACAAAACACTTAATATTACACTCCAACTCACATCCTTTCGAAAAGTGTTTCTTTCAGACAATTTTCTCCGGGGGGGCTTTACAGAGATTCGGGGGGCACATAGGTATAACATAATTTACATAAAATTAAAGGATAATGATATTCTTGTCACTTGTCAGCTAATCTTAGTCTTATTAGTTACTGTCTTACTGAATTAGTAAATATCAGAAATATAACCAAATCTTTAGTTGTAAAAATATAGCAATCTATTTGTGAAATTTATTGGGAAGTTAGATAAATAAAATAACATAAGGGTACGAAAACATTATTATGAGAAAATCTTATAATTAAAATATATATGAGTTATATGACTTTTCAAATAAGGAAATAGATCTTTGGTAAAAAATAAATTATATATATATATATATATATATATATATATTATACTATATATATATATATATATATATATATATATATATATATATAACCGCTATGAGACGCCCTTAAACTTATATATATATATATATATATATATATATATATATATATATAATGTATGGGCGTAGGCAGGATTTCATTTAGGAAAAGATTGAGTGCTATCTATGCATATATATATATAGTATATATATATATATAATATATATATATATATATATATATATATAATACATATATATATATATATATATATATATATATATATATATATATATATATATATATATATATCAGCTTTGGCGGCCGCCAAATGCTATCGACTTACGGTGTGTTTTAAGCTGACAATACTGTCAGAAGAAGCTGGCTGTATAAAAGCACACAGCTAGTTGACTTCAAGCCAATGTGAAAACGAAAACATTAAAACTATAGAAAAAATGTATGTTTATAATAAGTTAGTAATTAGTAATTACTCCTTCATTATCTATCGATTGATATATATCTTTTTCAGTTTACAACTAATAAATCCCCTTAAAAACGTCGTCTGGTAAACATATAAGGTTCATTTTTATTTCATTAAGATTTAGAGAGTGCAAGTGCCCCCTGCACCCTGCCTACGCCCATAGTATATATATATATATATATATATATATATATATATTTAACATATATATCCTGCTGCTATATATATATATATATATATGCTACTATACTATATATATATATATATATATATATATATATATATATATATATATATATACTTATATATATATATATATATATATATATATATATATATATATATATATATATATATATATATATACTTCTTTATATATATATATATATATATATATATATATATATATATATATATATATATATATATATATATATATATATATATATATATATATATATATATAAAACACTTCCGTGTAGGCCGTAGCCCCACGACGTTAGTACTTAGTAAGTTAGGGGTATTAAAGAAGTAAGTTTAAAGGAATCGTATAAGACGAGTTTTCTTCGTCGCATACAAGTCTACTGTCTTTTCTAGAAAATCCTCAGCTGGAATCTCAGATCCCTCGATGCTTATCATCATACAATGCATTAAGGTTTCTGGTAGCATTCTATTACTTGCCTTACTTAGTATTCGGTTCATAGTACTGAACGATCTTTCTACCGAGGCTGTCGTTGCAGGAATGACAAGAAGGATTTCACAGAGCTTTTGTAACTCGCAATATCCCACGTCCGCTTCCAATATTTTCGACAATGGACTTTCATCTGCTTTAAATATTTCGCTTTCGATCATGGAATTGATATAAAAATTGAAGAATTTCAGGTCAGCTAGTACATCTTCCGCATTAAGCATCGGAAATCTGTCACAAAATTTTCTAACTTCAATATCCTGTAAATTTGTTAATGACTGAAACGTTTCAAAGCGACCAACAAATATCATTATATCAATTGACTTGTCGTTGAACTTTTCTTCAATTTCTTCGATTACACTATTGCAGTATATCTTCTCCCTTTAAATGCATTTTTCTTATCTTCATCAGCAATCAGGTGCACTTCAGATGCAAACTTCTCCATTATTTAACACCAAACGCTTTTTTGTGTCACTATTGACGTCCCCACAATGATTTGCAATATTTTGCAGGTGAAATTTTGTTCCAGTAATTAGGGGGATGACTTTGGTCATACTAAAGTCCTTCTTTTGCAAAGCATTGCTAAGATAAGAGAGTGCAATAAGGAGTTCATTCATTGCATAACAGGTGACAAGGAAACTCTCATTTCTGATTTCCAGCAAGATGCCCCCTGCAAGTGATGCAAGGTCTGTCCCTTCTTTGTGGATATGCTCACAAGCCATCAAAATTGACTTTAAGTTCCTGAAGACAGCATTCACTGTCTTATAATGAGATAACCATCTCACTTCAATTCATTCTGGAATCTTGAGGATTGGATCATTGATTAATGATTGAATATCATGCAAAATATTTTCTTTTTTTCGCGACTTGCTAAACAGTTGGTAAATGTTTTTCAGAATATAAAAAAAAAACTTTTTACCTTCTGGTTTTTATTCCTGCAGGGACAATGTATGTGCTCTACAGTGTATATAGAGAACTTCTTTGTTTGCCTTTTCTGAAAGCCATTTTCTTACACCTCCAACTTTTCCAGCCATATTAGAAGCACCATCAAATCCAAAAGCAATAATGTTGTAATAATTTAAATCAAGATCAGCTCCTTATCAATAGAATTTGCAATAGTTTCTGCCTTTCCATTGGGTATTTTAACAATTGACAAGAACTTTTCTACGGGATTTTTTACCCTCCACTACTCTAAACATTATACTCAGTCCACACACACACACACACACACACACACACACACACACACACACACACACACACACACACACACACACATATATATATATATATATATATATATATATATATATATATATATATATATATATATATATATATATATATATATATATATATATATATATATATATATATATAAAAAAAAAAAAATAAAAACAATAAAAAATAAACAGGGAAATACTTCTTATTTTTTTCAATTAAAGAAGTTTACGTTTCGAGACTTTAACTCAGTCTCCTCCTCAGAACTAACAATGAAAATAAATTTATTTTCATTGCTAGTTCTGAGGAGGAGACTGAGTTACTCTCCATCAGCTGGATTCGAACACTGGACTCCATGTCGCTGAGTTAACAGTAACCGGACGCTCTATCCACTAGGACATCCACGTTCCCAAAAGAACGCTTTTAGTCTCTAGTTTATAAAGCCCCCGGTCTTCTCTTCCCATAATTGCTGGGTACTCAAAGGCCAGCCCCATGATTCATTTTCATTGTTAGTTCTGAGGAGGAGATAATTTCATCATGCTCTTATTTTTAAAAGCTAGCCCCTGTTGCTTCTTAAAATGAACTTTCATACTGTTCTTTGTGTAGAGTTTGAGGTTGAGTAAAAAGCTCTTTTAGAATTTATTGTTATATATATATATATATATATATATATATATATATATATATATATATATATATATATATATATATTCTTCTTATATAATATAACCAATAATAATAATAATAACTAGCAATAATACAATAACTTAACAATATATGTAATAATATATATATATATATATATATATATATATATATATATAATATAGCATAATATATATGGATATATGAAAAGAATAAACATAATATATATATATATATGTAATATAATATATATATATATAATATATATATGTATATATATATATATGCTGCTCACTCAATATGCTAACCTTCATAATATGAAACAACTAGTATGTATGTATATGTAATAATAATAATATGTATATATTATAATATATATATATATATATATATATATATAAATATTATATATAATAATATATAATAATAATAATATATGTAATATAATAATAATAATAATATGCAACTTAACTCTTTTAATAACAATAATGTAATATATATACAACATATGTATATGTAATAGCCTTAATGTAATAATAATAATAATAATAATAATAATAATAATAGCATATAATAATAATAATATATATATATATATATATATATATATATATATGTATTAATATAATAATATAATAATAATAGCAATAATCTGATAAAAAAAATGCAACAGTTGACAATAGTATACAGGATGTATCGTTAATATTGCGAAAAAATTCAGTATAATATTCCTTGCATAAATATAAGATAATATGTGTCAATAAACATTTCACCGAAAACGCCTCGTTTCCAAGATACAAGGTGATGAAACTTATGTGGGACATATCTGATATATTCCATTACCCGTCCCGTGCCACATCTCAACCTTTAATAATAAGCACAAATATACCGTAGGAAAGGTTACCTACCTGTTATTTACTAGTTCCGTATCTCGCTTTATTTATACATATACTAGTCCGTGTCACGTCAAGTTCTGTGTTCAAGTGTTGCTCATATTTTCAAATTGAATTACCAAATAGTGAAATGTGTGATATGCATTTTGTTTACGGTCGCACGAACGGTAATTCATTAGCAACCCATGCGTATCTATGAAGAAATGTACCTAATCGTGTCATCCCGCATCATACTATGTTTGAACGTCTCCATCAACGTCTTAGAGAAACAGGAAGTTTTAAAAAACTTACTAATGGAAACGGCCGACCTCGCACAATATCAAC
Source organism: Trachelipus rathkii (assembly GCA_015478945.1). Classification (NCBI taxonomy): domain Eukaryota; kingdom Metazoa; phylum Arthropoda; class Malacostraca; order Isopoda; family Trachelipodidae; genus Trachelipus; species Trachelipus rathkii. Next base: position 49,682 of record JABUQX010113133.1, on the reverse strand, counting down.
TCCAGATATCGAAGAACAGGTTCTCCAAGAACTTGAGGACAGTCCTACAACAAGTACAAGAAAGATTGCTGCAACACTACATGTAAGTCATTCGACAGTTTTCAAGGTATTGAAAAATCAGCTTCATGCCATATCACATCCAACGAATTGCAGGCACTTGTATCAACAGATTTTCCTGCAAAAGTAGCTTTGTGTCGATGGATGTAACAGAAATTGCAGACAATCCTCACCATTTAGCAGAAATATTGTTGTTCACCGGTGAGGCAAATTTTTTCCAGAGACGCCATATCGAACTTCCACAACAATCACATATGGGCTGACCCACATGCAATAGTTGAAAGCCGCCATCAACACCAGTTTTCATTGAATGTATGAGTCGGAATTGTTGGCGACCATTTGATAGGTCCATTCTTTTTACCAGCGAGGCTTACTGGAGTTTATCGCCAATTTCTTGAACATGACTTACCCTACACTACTGGAAGACGTCCCATTACAATTAAGATCGAAAATGTATTTCATGCACGACGGCGCTCCAGCTCATTTCAGTTTAGTTGCTCGTAACTATTTGAACACTGTATATCCACGCCGTTGGATAGGTCGAGAAGTAGAGAATCTTGGCCTCAGCGGTCTCCAGACCTAAATGCATTGGATTTCTTCTTGTGGGGGTCACCTGAAACATTTGGTTTTTACAGCAGCAACAGTTAAAAGTCCCGAAGAATTAAGGGCTCGCATAATGCATCTTGTGACACAATTCAGCAAACACACGGTATATTTATTTGAACGTGTCCGCCAAACAATGCGTCGCAGAATAGAGGCCTGTATTGCCGCTGGGGATGCTCATTTTCAACATTTGTTATAACCTAAGTGCACCATTGCTTCGTACTATTTCTGTTGTATATTTTCTTCTGTGCAGTAATGTATGTATTCTTATAATTAAATAAATTGAATGAATTTGTTAATTACCTTTTCAAATTTAGTTTATTATTTATTGTAAAATGTTTACATGAATTACATGTATCTTGGAAACGAGGCGTTGTAGGTGAAATTTTTATTGACACATATTGACTTACCATTGTGCATGGAAGATCATACTGAGAGGGCGTGTTATATTGTCAAATGCAGACTATATATAATAATAATAATATAATAATAATAATAATATATATATATATATATGTATATATATATATAATATGTATTCTTATAGCTATTTTCCAAACTGTAGATTGAGGGCTCGAAAATAATAATATATAATTTGCTTAACATTATATCGAACTTTTTTTTTTTTAATACATATATAATAGTAAGAATATCCATCTAATAATATATATATATATATATATATATAAATATAATATATATATATTAATAATATAATAATATAACAATAATAGCCCAATATATATATATATATATATATCTCTATATTTATATATATGTATAATATATGTAATAATATATATATATATATATAACTCAGCAATAATAATAACAATATATAATAACTCATATATATATATATAATAATAATAATATATATATATATATGCTGCTGCTAAATATATATAACATATATATAATATAACTATGCTTCTTCTTCTTTATGTATGTAATAATAACAGCATATAATATTTGCTAACATGTAATGTAATAATATATATGTAACCAATAACGTAGCTAATAATAATATATGTAATATATATAATAATATATATATATATAATATATATATATATATATATTTATAATATATAATATAATATATATAATAACTAATATGTAGCCAATATGTAACTATAATATATATAGCAATAGCAATATATAGCAGCAGCAGCAACATAATAACCAACATATATATATCAACTCAGCTGCTCATATAATAATATAGTAATATATATATATACCTATATATATATATATAGCATAATAGCAACAGCAGCAACAACCTTATATATATATATGTAATAACCCTTTGATTATATAATAACATAATATATATATATATATAATATATATATATATATAAATAGAGTATCATGAGAAAAATAAACACTAATAAATATATATTAACTAAGACGATCCTTACCTAATAGGATCTTCTCCGAAAGAAATTTCTATAGCAATATCTATTTTCTCACATAACGTTCTCAAACGTTCACGGACTTCTCAGAAGTCAGAATTAAAAACTTTGTTATTTTATGGCCATACCTAGCAAGTTTCAATGCATTCTGGCTGATTTTATTATCTATCGCTAGATAATATAGATTTAAACATACTTTTTATATTTATTTGTTTTATTTTGTATTTTACGGCAAAAATTAATTCATGCTCGATTTTCTCCGGGGGGGCACTCGACTGTCTCCGGGGGGGCACTCGACTGTCTCCGGGGGGCAATGCCCCCCGGGAAGTATGCCTGAAAGAAACACTGCAAGTTTCGATGCAACACAGGCAAAGAACCAGTGGTTCTCAAAGTTTTCAGTTTGTTACCCAATTTAACTACCCCATTAAGCAAATTACAACTTTAACAAAATGTTATCAACATTAATATATGTGGCTAAATTAAAACGCAAGATTTATTTATTTTATTGTATCAGTGTACTTGAACTTTGTGCATCCTATTGGCTATTGGCAAAAGTAGTAATAGGACAGTTTGCATGCACTTTCTGTATATATATATATATATATATATATATATATATATATATATATATATATATATATATATATATACTATATGCAAATAACTAACTATATATATATATATATATATATATATATATATATATATATATCTATTATATATATACTATATATATATATATATATATATATATATATATATATATATATATATATATATATATATATACCCGGGTTAGATTTATCGTACCGTCCTAAAATTTGGCCACCCGGCAGATGGTGACGAAACCTCGTCGTAGACAAGGTTACGTGTCCATGCACCTCGAAGTGGGGTGCTGGCCCCTAAAAATAGGAAATGCTCGTAAAATGATGAAATTTGGAAATTACATAGAGGATGAAAGTGCAAGGAGGAGTCGGAGCCGGAATCGGATTTGGAGTCGGCACCGGTGCTGGAACCGGTGCGGTGCCGAGTTAGTAAATATTTGTATAATAATAATACAATATTTGTATCCTTATATATGTTATCGAACCTTTAGATCTTGAATATGAGAATTATAAGGTCGTAAAGGGTGCATGGCAACCCCCCGAAAAGGGGTCCCCAATATAAATGGACGGAATGCATAAGATAAGTGGAGAAAGGAGTCGGAGTCAGAGAAGGAAAGAGTCCGAGAAGAAGTCTGAGTCAGAGGAGTCGGGGTCGATACCGGCACCAGTGCTGGAGCCAGTGCGGTGCTGAATTAATAAATATTCCTTTAGTCTCGTATGGGTTTCAAAATATATGTTTATAAGGTCGTAGAACTCGAATGTGAGAATTGTAAATTCGTAAAGGGTGTCTGGGATCCCCCGGAGGGGGATTCCCAGAAGAAATGCACGGAACGCAAAATAGAAGAAGATGGAGGAAGGAAGGAAGAAGGAGGATGGAGAAGGAGTCTGAGTAGGAGTCAGAGTTGGTACCGGCACCGGTGCTGAAGCCGGTGTGGTGCTGAGTTAGTAAACATTCGTTTATCCCCATATTGGTATCAATGTATATGTTTATAAGATCGTAGATCTCAAATGTGGGGGATTCATGTCTCTAATAGATGTCTGAGGACACCCCAGTGGTGGTCCCTAACTGAAATTAAAGAAGAATTGCATGGAGTACAAGACAGAAGAGGAAGGATAAATAGGACTGGAGGAAGAGCACGGATGCATCTTTCAAAGATAATCCGTTTTCTAAAGGTTGAAGACTGACATTTTTATTTTCAAATCTTGTTTTCTTTTTATAAACGTCAACTAAAATATATTTTTCCTAAGTTGAAACATGCATATATTGTTTGCTATTTTTATTTTGTATCTTTCCTTTTACATTTATTCTTTATGTTTAATTTTTTTTTTTAATTTAAATTTTTAATTTATTTTCAAATTTTTATTATTTGTTATTTATTTTTTAATTTATTTTTGTTTTATTTTCTTAAAACATTTTGTTTTTACTAAAATTTCTATTTTTTTATGTTTAAAACTTAAATAATTTGCGATTTTACACACCCTAAAGCAGTAAATCAGTAAATCAGTAAATCAAACTACCCACCCACCACTTCCCACCCATACATGACCTATTGATCTATTGATCTATTGATCTATTCATTCAAGTCATATTTTGAATAACATAACACAAAATTTTTATTTATTTTTATTTTATTTGCTTAAAATATTTTATTCTTACTAAATAAAATTTATTCTTTTTATGTTTATAACTTCAAAAAATTGCGTTTTCACACCCTAAAGCAGTAAATCAGTAAATCAGTAAATCAAACCACTTAACCCCCCTTCAACCCATACATGATCTTATGATCTATTTATCTATTGATCTATGGATCTATTTATTTATTGATTCAGGTCATATTTTGAGTATTATTCTGGATAAACATAACATAAAAATAAGTTCTTTATATACTGACCAACGAATATATATGCTAACGTAACAAAGTTTTTCACATTAATAAAGCTAACATAACATAACCTGAACTAAGAATATAATGTACAACGACAAACCTAACATACCTTATGCACTAATAAACAGTTAACATTAGTAAAGTTCCATACTTAGCAATAGTAAAGTGACTAACATAGCAAATAAAACGTAACCTATTTACACTTTTTCAAGCATATCACTAACATATCAATGTTAATTTTACATTAACATGGTAATATTTAACAAAAATATATCATGACCTTGTCTAATTATCATATTGACCAACGAATATATGCTAACGTAACAAAGTTTTTTACATTAACATAGTAATATTTAACAAAAACTTATCATAACCTTACCTAACTATCATAATCCCCAACGAATAATTGCAAACATAACAATGTTTTATCACAACATAACATAAAGATAAGTTCTTTGAATAAAATATCCTAGTAAAGTTTAATAGTTTACTGATCCTAAAGCAGTAAATCAGTAAATCAATAAATCAAACCACTCGTCCCACCCCTCCCCTCACCTCCCATCCTTCCATGATCTATTGATTCAATTCATATTTCGTGTATCATTTTCGATAAGCATAACATAAAAATAAGTTCTTTGTATACTGACCAACGAATATATGCTAAGGTAACAAAGTTTTCACATCAATAAAGCTAACATATCATAACCTGAACTAAGAATATAATGTACAACAACAAACTTAACATACCTTACGCATGAATTATCAACTAACATTATTAACAAAGTTCCATACTTAACAACAGCAAAGTGACTAACATAGTATACAGAAGGTAACCTGTTCACACTTTTTCAAGCATATATCTAACATATTAATGTTAATTTTACATTAACATGGTAATATTTAACAAAAATTTATTATAATCTCTTCTAATTATCATACTAATCAACGAATATATGCTAACGTAACAAAGTTTTTTACATTAGAATAGTAATATTTAACAAAAATTTATCATTTATTTCGAAATTACAACCCTCATATTCGAGTTTTACGACCATATAAACATATATTTTGATTCCAATATGGAATTAAACGAATATTTATTAATTCAGCACTGCACCGGCTCCAGCACCAGTGCCGGTACCGACTCCAACTCCAACTCTCTGACTCAGACTTCTTCTCGGACTTTTTCTTTCTCTGACTCCGGCTCCGACTCCTTTTTCCACTTCTCTTATGCATTCCGTAGATTTCTACTGGGGAACCACCTCCTGGGGTTCCCCAGACACCCTTTACGACCTTATAACCCTCATATTCGAGATCTACGGGTTCGATAACATATATAAGGATACAAATATTGTATTATTATACAAATATTTACTAACTCGGCACCGCACCGGCTCCAACACCGGTGCCGGCTCCGAATCCGATTCCAGCTCTGACTCCTCCTTATTCCTTCCTCCTCTATGCAATCTCCAAATTTCATTTTTCTACGGGCATTTCCTATTTTTATGAGCCAGCACCTCCCTCTGGGGGGTGCACGGGCGGCCAAATTTTAGGACGGTACGATAAGCCTAACCCCGTATATATATATATATATATATATATATATACACCATATATATAATATATATATTATATATATATATATATATATATATATATATATATATATATATATATATATATATATATATATATATATATATATATATATTAGGGATTAGCCGAAACACCGGGGTGCGGTGCGGTGCGGTGCCGGTGCGGTGCGGTGCGGTGCGGTGCGGTGTGGTGCGCATCAAAATTTCTGCGACCTAGTGCGGTGCGGTGCGGAAGAAAAGTAAAAGTGCGGACTGCAGTGCGGAGCACGAGAAAAGTGGTGGTGTGGTGCGGGTGCCGATGGCAGATGCAGTGCCTGATGACCTTACCAACTTTCGGTAAAATTTCGAAAAATAAAAAAAAAATAAAAATGAAAATTTGAAGGTTGAATTATATATATATATATATATATATAACAACAACCTTAATATATATATATATATATATATATATATATATATATAAAGGTAGACCATACTGAAGATCAACGCGCGTCACAACGTCAACATGTGTACAAGATATATATATATATATATATATATATATATATATTGTACAGTATATGCCCCTTCAGTAGGTGTATTGGCTATAGATTCATCAAAGCGAATAAGAGTAGGAAAGCAGGTTTACCAAAGTTATTTTTTGGAACAAGAAAATTAACGATGTAGGATCATTTAAGTTTAGTACAAACACGCTTAGCACGTCTGATATTCCTGTTCCGAGGTTTATCAAAATAAACGAGTGATAGGTAAACTAATAGTTTTCCATTTACGATGTTCATTGTCCCATCATTAATGGTACAATAACAAAAGTAACCGAACCAGAAATTTAGAGGAGAGGAAGAGCTCAATATCGTCTCTCTCATCATTTCTATTCCTTGACTGTCATTGTCTGAGGATATTAATACTCTCTTCAGAGTTATTACGAGAGGATGACAAACAAGTGTTTGCTGATTATCATAATGATTTCTTTAAATGACTGGAGTACAAAGATACAATTGGTTAGAAGAGAATTGTCATGGAATGGGAAAACTTATTTTATTACCAGGGCGGCCATACTGGCATAGAGATTCATTAAGTTCTTGCAACCTTAACATAATTTCAGAGTAACGTGATGTATTACTGAAAGTTAGCGAACTTTAATTCTGGCCTGTATTTTATTTAGTTCTTACTGAGCCATGGTCGAATTATTAAAGTGTGCAGCAATTGACCTATATTTTGAGAGAACTTCGCTGACTCTTGTTTGAGATGTCACAACATTTCTAATGTTGATGACTGACGGAGTTTGTGTTGTTCACTCAAGAAAGAAGCAGAATTTTCTTTATATTGGCTCCAGCATCTCTCATGACACAGTGAACATCATCTGGGGATAGATTCCATTTTGGCAACATTCCATTAAATACGACCCTGAGATATTCACCTGTATGACGTTCAGTGAAAGGTTCAGAGCACGACACAAAATTTGGTTTCTGAAATAATTGTCAACGGTATGACTACTCGGAGAAAACAAAGAAACTGTTTATTGAGTATCTGACCATTCGTCGGTGGAGAAAGCTAACTTGGATGATTTTTTGATAGAGGCTATTAATTCTGAAACTTTAGTTTTAACTCTATCATACTTTTTCTTTCAAATAATATCTCTGTAGTATTTCCTTTGAGTAGTGTGTTGAAAGAGACCGATACTTTCGCTAGCAGAACAAATTCAAAAATTTCAACGTGACGAAATAGAAGATCATTCATTACTAAAATTTCTGTAAATTTACTACATCTATCTTTTATGATTTTTCGTTTCATTGTCCCATATATTTGTATTTTATATTAGTTTCAAGAGTAATCTGATTCGTTCTTAAAGCTGGAATTGGGGTTCCTTTACTCTTTTTCTCATTTTCCTTTTTACAATTTCCTTGTCATTCTTCCTTTCCAAGAATAATTACAATTGCAAAGTGTACGGTTTGCGTTGTCATGGGAAACAATATCGAAGTAATCCCAAAGCACACTGGATAAAGATACCATTGCGGAACTGCTTCAACAGTTGATTTCGAGCGAATATACTCACAAGTATGAGCCTATCAATTTTAATATTGCTAGATTTCGACTACAACTCAAATTACTGGCACTACCTTGAGACGGCACTAGTCAGCTCATTCTAATCAATCTCTCACAGAAGTTGTTAAATTTTCTAACAAGCTCCGCCAGAACATTTTCTAATCCCATTCCGAGTTTCTGAGTGCGAATGCAAATAATTTATTTTTAATATTTGTGGATGCGAAAGTCAATGCGAATATATATATATATATATATATATATATATATATATATATATATATATATATATATATATATATATATATATATATATATATATATATATATATATTTATTTTTTTCTTATTTATTTCCTTTATATATATATATATATATGTAAACAGTATATATATATTATAATATATATATATATATATATATATATATATATATATATATATATATATATATATATATATATATATATATATATATATATATATATATATATATATATATATATTTTTTCCTTCTTCCTCCCCAAGACTGAGATAGTAAGGTGCGTGACATGCATCGGAAAAGAAAAGTAGTAGAAGAATATGACACAAGTCGAAAAGAAAGCCCAGCCATACCGCCCCATCTATACCTATTAGTGAGAACTAGTCGAAGTCAGAAAATCCACCCTAGAGCTTCACGGGACCGTGACGGACCCTCACTATGGCATATCGTCAAGTGTAGGGTTCATCCCCTGGCCCAGGTGGGCCACAACCATACCCCTTCACAAAACCCCTCCATTCACTCCTATTATGTACCTTTATTCTCGCCTCTGCCAAACTCACACCTCTCTCCTTCAAACATTCGTTCACTGACTCAATCCACTTTTTCTTCGGTCTCCCATCCGGTCGATTCCCAACACACTCACCACTATACATCCTCTTAACCAACCGACTGTCATTCATCCTTTCCATATGACCAAACCATCTCAACGTACTTTCATTTATTCTTTCATTTACCCCTTTCTTCACACCACATAATTCTAATACGTTCATTCCTCATTTTATCAATTCTTTTCACACCTAACACACCCCTAAGATTGTCCATCTGAACACGTTGAACTTTAGATCTATACCTCTTATTCCAGACCATAGTCTCACTACTATACATTAACAAAGGTAACAACATACCCTCATGTAAGACCCTAGCGCACTCAAGACTTAGTCCTTTTACATCCACCAACGATTTAATTGCACCAGCCAGCCACTATCCTGCCCTTCACAACTTTTCTACTACACTCTGCATCATCCGTTTCCTTTTCATCCAACATATATCATAAATATTTAAACTCAGACACTTGTTCCAGCTGCTCACTATCCAACATAACTTCACACCGAGGACTGTCCTCACTTACAACCATAATCTTACTCTTATCTACGTTTACTTTCAAACCCCTCTTTTTACACACCTTGCCAAATATCTCCACCAATCCTCTTAAACTCTCTTCAGATTCACCACACAAAACCAAATCATCCGCATATAATAGGTAGGGCACCCTCCACTCATCTTCATTCTCCATCATTCTAACACCATTTCCTGCCACCCCCACCTCGAATTTTTTCATAACCCCATTCATATACAAATTGAATAACCAAGGGGACATAACACATCCCTGCCTCACTCCGCTATTAATATTAAACCAATCACTTTTGACACCATTTAATCTAACACACGCTTCACTATCGTCATACATACTTTTGATTCCATTCAGAAGCCTACCATCAACATCATACATTACTAACACCTGTCATAGGGCTTCCCTATTAATCCTATCATACGCCTGTTGCAAATCCATAAAACCTAAATACAATTTATTTTTCTTCTCCCTCATTTCTCAGTCATTTGTTTCAATGTGGAAATTTACACACACATCCTCTACCACTCCCTAAACGCACACACCTTGTTCTTCACAATCAGTCCTTCAGTAACTCGATGCACTCTTTCGACTGAGAAATACCAGCATATATCTTTGCCTACAACACTCAATAAACTAATTCCCCTATAATTCCTACAGTTCCCCTTATCTTCCTTACCCTTATATAAGGGTACTATTACTGCTTTCCTCCAATCCCTCGGAACTATACCCTCCATAAACTCTTTACTACACAACTTCCAAATCCAATCAATTTCTATCTCGCCTCCGTTCTTGATCATTTTTTCACCAGTAATTTCATCTATACCTGCAGATTTACCATTCTTCAACTTTCTCACTCTACCCATCACCTCCTCCTTGCTAATGAACTCATCCCCAAAATACCTATTCCTTCTTGCACCATCAAACCCACACACATTCACTATCACCTCTTCATTACTAGTAGTAGGAACCACATTCCGGACTAAAATTTTGCGGTCAACCCTCTGACCTTTTTTTGACCGCGACCTTTTTGGCCTTGACCTTTTTGGGCAACCTGAATTTTTTACCATTCTTAACCTTCTCGCTTCCTTCCAAGGCTTCTATTAACTTCAAAGTTCCATTTTCTCCTTCAAAACTGTTCATTTACCTCTTTTTGCCTCTTATATGCACCTTTTAGTATTCCTTTTTCCTCCTATATACTTCCAAACATCTTTCTTTTGAAACTTCATCATATATATATATATATATATATATATATATACTCTATATATATATATATATATATATATATATATATATACTATATATTTATATATATATATATATATATATATATATATATATATAACTTAATATATATATAATAACATATATATATATATATATATATATATATATATATATATATATATATATATATATATATATATATATATATATATATATATATATATATATATATATATATATATATATATATATATATATACTAAGGTGGCCGATCATTTAACATTCTCAATTATATGGAGAAACTAATCAAAAAAGAACCAACACATTCCCAACCAATTCTTGAACACACTTGACCTATGTTTCACCACTAGTCTTTCTCTCTATAAATACACCACCTTTTCTCCTATTGGTATCGGTAAATCTGACCTTATATCTCTTAATTTTAATACTTTCTCTCAACAGCTCCATCCTGCTCCTATACGTTTTTCTGGCACTTTGATCGGGCTGATTGGGTGCTTACGTCGCTTCTACGCTAACTAAAATGGAATGGCTGCTTTAACTCTGATAACGCTTGGGCTTCTGCCAGTAAGGTGAGAGCTGTAATCGTTGACGGGATGAGCAGGTTCATTCCTTCTTCGACTAAATCTTTCTCTCCACATAATCCACATGGTTCGATAGTGCTTGTTCTCTTACCATTCAGGCTAGAACGGCGCGTATCAGAGTGGAAAAAGTATCTCGTTCTCCTATCCTCTGTTGTTTTCGCTCAGCTAGAAATCGTTGCGGGAGGCACCTTTCGACGAGCAAAAGAGGGCTTTCATCCAACTTAGTGCGCCAACACTCCTTGGTTCTCCTACCCTGACAAAATCTTTCTGGCACCTTGCAAAGATCTCCTATTTAACTGCAGCGTCTGCCTTTCCTCGCAACTGATCTGTTGCTCTGTTTACTTTCCTCTCCAACTGAAAAGCACAATCTCTTCTCGCCTCCTATTTTCCTCTAACTCAACGTGGACGATTCTGGCATTCCTCCTCCTTCTCCTCTCAGGTGTCTAACTATCTTTTCGTTGTGATTACATTTGATCAGGTACATGGGCTCTGGGATCTATCAAACGTTAAAGGAAGCGTGCTAATCCAGTTAGCATTCTCCCGAAGTTTTGAGGGGCAATGGCGCACGTTAACAACTCCGCCCTCGTTCAACTATATTCTCTATGTGTAATACCTTTTTCTCTCAGTGTTGGAAGCACGCACATGTCCAACCTATTCCGAAAAAAGGAAGCCGCTCTGATCCTTCTAACTATCGCCCTATAGCTCTCACTTGTATTCTATCTAAGATCTTTGAAACCCTTCTCAACTCTCATTTCTTAGACCATCTGGAATCTCATTCTCTTCTTTCCGATCACCAGTACAGCTTTCGGCGTTCAAGGTCTATTAGCGATATACTTTCCTATCTAACCAATTTATGGTTTTCCGCTCTTAGAAACTACGGGGAGACTTGCGTGTGATGGCGCTTGACATATCCAAAGCATTTGACCGGGTATGGCACGCGTCACTGCTCTCTAAGCTCCCCTCCTTTGGGTTTCCTCCTTCTCTTTGCTTACTTATGTCTAACTTTCTTTCAAGTCGCTCAATATCGGTGGTGGTTGATGGAGCGACTTCTTCTTCTTTTTCTGTCAATAGTGGTGTTCCTCAGGGTTCGGTCTTATCTCCTACTTTATTCCTACTTTTTACTAATGATCTTCTCACCTGCACATCTAACTCTATCCACTCATATGCCGATGACTGGACCTTCATTCGTCAACTCATTTCAATTCTGCTCTCTCTTTTACTTCTAGAATTGCCTCTCATCTTAATCTTTCCGATTCTATTCTCACTGATCTGGATAGAATTTCCGAGTGGGGTCGTCTCAACCTTGTGAAATTCAATTCTTTAAAAACCCAACTTCTAAAAATCTCCCTTTCTAAAACACCTTCTAACTTTCCTATCTCTTTCGATGGTTCTCTCGTCTCTCCTGTTGACAATATAAACATCCTTGGCCTTAACATAAACAAAAAAATGTCTTGGAAACCTCACATCACAACGGTTGCTAGGGCGGCCTCAAAGAAACTGGGAGTTCTGTTTAGACTATGAAATTTTTTTTCCTCTTCTCAGTTACTCCAGCTATACAAGGGTCTTATCCGCCCTTGTATGGAGTACTGTTCTCATATCTTGGGGGCTCTGGTTTCACCCGGCTTTTGGACAGGGTCGAATCAAAGGCCAAAAGGCTTATAAACTGTCCTTTACTTTCCAGTTCACTTGACCCTCTATCTTTTCGGCGCGATATTGGTACTTTATCTCTTTTCTATAGGTACCTCAGCGGCAGGTGTTCGAAGGAACTTACCACTCGCGTACCACCACCTTTACGACGCCCTCGTAGCACAAGGGGTGATGTGTCTGCGCACGAGTTTTGTGTAGATATTGGTAACTCCAGGCTAGTTCGCTGCAGTGCTTCCTTCTTTCCTGCCATCTGTTTTGTGGAACTGCCTTCCATCTTCTGTGTTTTCTGCTGAATTTATTCTCTCTCACTTTAAAGCCTGCGTCTGTGCTCATCTGCGTCATTTGCGCTAGTGAATGAAATTTTGGCGTGCAACACCCTCTCCCTGAATAGGGCTCTGCCCGTGAATGATATTAACAACTGTAATATGTATATATATATATATATATATATATATATGTATAACTGCTGCTATATATATATATATATATATATATATATATATATCTGCTCATATCTTATATATATGCTCTTTGCTCTGCCCTATACATATATATATATATATATATATATGTATATATATATATATGCTTTCTTTATATATATATATATATATATATAGTATAGCCTTATGTATATGTATGTAGCAATAGCTCTTTCCTTTCATGCTCTTCTTCCTTCATATGTATTTGTAACAATAATATGTAGTAATATATCAACAAATAATATATGATATATATAATATATATGTAATATAGCCAATAATATGTAATATATATCTTCTAACTCATATGCTCAACTCTTTATCGCTATATATGTTTATAACAACAACAATAATATATATATATGTATATATATATATGTTAATAATAATAATATGCTTAATAGCCAATAATAATAATAATAATAACTCAATAAAGCTATTTATTGTGTATATGTATATGCATATGTATATATATGTATGTAAACATTTGCTTTAGCAATAGCTATATCATATATATATATTTATATACATATTTATATAATAATATACATATATATATAATAATATATATATATATATATATAATATCACATATAAATAACATATAACCTTATATATCTTAACATCTTATATCTTCAACTATGCTGCTGTATATAATAATATAATTTGCATATATATATATATAATAATAATAGCATAATAATAATATCAACTACCAATAATAATATAATATATATATAGTAATAATAGCATATATAATATATCTTTAACAACATATATGGCATAGTGGTTATCCTGCCAGCTAGCGCTGCTGTTTATCAACCTTAATATGTATATAGCCAACTGTATCAGCTCAATATATGTATGTATGTATATATATAAACCATAATAACGTAATATATATATATATATATATATATATATGTTTATATATATATATATAAATATATATGTATCATATCATGTATAACCAGCGTATGCTATGCCAATAACCAACGCGCCAGCAGCCAGCAACAACAGCTAGCACCGCCAGTAACGCAGATCGCCAGCTGTAACAGCAGCCAGCGCTGGCTCAGCAGCGCCAGCCATATTATGTAGCCCAGTAGCGCCAGCCAGCCAGCTATAGTAATATGTATGTATATCTGTATGTATGCTAGTAGCCGGCCGGATTGGGCTGAGTGATCAGGAGTAGAACCACACCGTCTGCCAACGCCAGCGCAGCCAGCGGCCAGCCAGCGCCAGCGTATCATATGCTATGTATCAACTCAGCCAGCCAGCCCAGCAGTAGCCAGCCAGTAACCAGCTAACTCTTATGGCACCAATATATCGCGCCTTCAGCCTTCAACTGCTTCATACCTTTCTCTTCTTGGCACACCAATAACCAATAATATGTAATATGATACATAGCATATAATATATATAACCCACATATATTAGCCAGCTATAATATATATATATATATATATATATATATATATATACTATATATAACTTAATATATATATATATATATATATATATATATATATAACATATATATATATATATATATATATATATATATATATATATATATATATATATATATATATATATATTAGTGATGGAGCGAAGCTGAATTTTTGCATAACCTCGGTTGCGGATTTTTTGCGGTTCCTAAAATATTCGACATCCTCGGTTACGGATTTTTTGCGGTTCTTAAATTTTTCAACAAACGTGGTTGTGGTTGTGCAATAAAAACTTTTGTTATAGCTGTGAAAGATTATGTGGAGTGGAAAGATGGAGGATCAGAGCTTTTGAGTAATTGAAAACAACCTTATTCTCAATGCCCCAAAGAAATTCGAGAAAGATCAGATGCTTGTTGATCCAAGGGTGCCCTCCTAGCGTGAGCTAATTGTTGCTGAAAAGGACGTCTATCAAAATGAGGAGAGCAATGAAGGGTGAAATCGTCGGCATAGGAGTGGATATGTGATGAAGCAATAGAGAAGGTCTTTTATGAAAAGTAGAAAGAGTTAGGGGTAAAACAGAACCATGAGTAACACCACTATTTATAGATTTAAAGGATGAACGGTGGCGTGCAAAATACTGAAGAAAGAGGACCAAGAAACGAATACTAGAAAGAGAAGATCGCCAGTAGAGCGCTAGCCACATTGGCGAGCAGAGAAAAGATTAGAAGAGTTGAGATGCTTTCAAATCTTCCTGCTAGGATAGATTCTATAACTATAGAAATAACAGAAGTTAGAGATTTGGCGATAGTTGGAGGGTTGAGATTGATTCCCTTTTTCGTACAGGGCACCTTTCCAGTAAGAAAAAAGGCCAAAGTAATAGAGAAAGACAGAGACGGAATAATTTAACAAGGCAGGGTGCAAGCTTGAGCACAAGTTTTATTATAGGAGGAATACCATCAGAACCGTACGCTTTCTTAGTGTTAAGCTCTGGAAAAAGCAGGAATAACACCTTTTGAAGAATTACAGCGTGCAATGGTGGAGGATGGAGAAGAAGAATAGCGCACTGGAATCGTCAAAAGTGGAATTAGAAGCAAAGATTTGAGAGAAGATTAATTTTAGCAGAAGGTTAAACGGAAGTTATGCTGTCGGAAAATACTAAAAAAGAGGCAAGGGGAAGACGAAAAGTTAAGAGTTAACATTTTTGAAAAATGTCAGAAATGACTTGAGGAAGGAGAGGGAGCCAGTAAGATTACTGCATTTTCTAATAGGAATTTTTTTAGTGTCATAAGGAATAGATTTTGCTGATTTTGGGATGAAATATAAGTTGGAAAGGGTTTCTGAAATTTGAAGATGACAGTATTTCCTAAAGAAAAAGCAGTAGAAACCAAGGTTATCTAGGTTTAGCTGAAGGTAAAGATCATGGGGTGCACGCCTCCATGCTAGAGTGAATTACCTCTCGCTTTGCACACCCCGAGGAACCCTTTCCACGGAAGCTGTAGTCATTTCATGGGAAATCAAAGAAGTACGCCTGTAAGTCCTACCTGTTAGCAGCACCGAAGTGCCAAAGACGTTTTCTCGCTGTAGGTGGGGGTCTTTCCTGCGGAAGACCTGAAGAGATAGAACAGAAAACAGATATGAGACTCATCGGAGGAGCCTAGAGGAGGAAAGAATTTAACAGAAAAAGGATGAGATTAGGAAAAGGTCTAGAATGTTGGGTTCATCTCAAAGACGATCAGAGATACGAGTAGGAAGCTGCCCCAACTGCTCGAGATAATCATGGATAGAAAGGTCGGATAGCAAGTTCATCAACTTTATCTTGAGAATTAAAGGAAAGCAATTGACCGTGGTGAACGTTGAAATCCCCAAGAATGATGATTTCAGAGAAATGGGAAGAAGAGAGAGAATGTGTTCTAATTTATTATGACAGATTAGCTTGAGCCATTAGGTAGAATATTCGGAAAACTCCAAATCAAAGACACGGGAACAAACATCAGTGCACACATTGGCACAACTTCCTTTGGCTGAAAATTGAGGAAAGAAATAGTAGGAGTCAACAGAGTAGAGCTTGAATTCAGAACGCTCAAAAACCTAAGTTTCGGTTAGCAATAAGAGATGAGGTTTAGAGGAGGAGAGGTGATGTTCAACAAAATGAAAATTGATTTAAAACCGAGAAGGTTGCAGAAATTTATGAAGAAAGGAGACCGTACATCAAAACAGGCCGGCAATTCCGTGACGGCACCAACTCCATTACCTGAGGCCGTCAATGACCTTTAAGGCTGATGAGGGTAGGGAGGAAAAGGGGTTATTTTTGGAAGCCACCCTTATAGGCTTCTCCGAGACTAATCTCGTGGCTGCCATTTTATACCATTTTTTTATTTTATTTTTAAGAGCTAAGTGTTGTCTGTAATTGTATTTTATAGTGTGTGATAAGGGAGAGCTTACTCCAGTGTAAGAAGAATGTGGATATGAGCACAAAAGGGAAGAACAATTAGGTACTGGGGTGCCATGGGATGTACTCTAACACTCCATATATCCCAAATGGTGGGTAATCTCATCGCTTCAGGAGCGTTACCTCCCTCTCATATATATATATATATATATATATATATATATATATAATATATATATAACCAACATATATATATATAACTTTGCTATACTGCTATATATATATATATATATATATATATATATAACCCGGTGCGTGGTTGCGCAAATTTTGGTGCGGTGCAGTGCGCTGTGGTGCTGGCTCGCTCTCGGTGCGGTGCGGTGCGGTGCGCACTTCCAAAAGAGATGGTGCGGTGCGGTGCGGTGCGAGAGGATGACGGGTGGTGCGGTGCGGTGCGGTGCTGGTGCACGACCTTCCGGTGCGGGCAAAAATCAGGGCGGCCAACTCAAGATATAGATATATATATATATATAATATATATATATATATATATATATATATATATATATATATATATATATATATATATATATATATATATATGTATATAAATATTATGCTATATATATATATATATATATATATATATATATATGTATATATATATATATATATATATATACGCAGAAAAGGTGCATGCAAACTGTCCTATTACTGCTGGCAAAGTCCAAAGAACATCAGTGGGATGGATTTAGTTGCATGCTTGAAGCTAGTTGAAGAATTCTTGGCTTCGTGGTTGAAAGTGCTAGCCTGGTATCGTTTGCAACATTCAAGAGAGACCTCTTTTGTGTTTTCATCCCCAGCACACTTGAGAACCCCTTCTCGCAGAGATACGTTGTTAATAATTAATCCAACATTTTCAGGGTTCTCTTGGACAGAGTTGCGAGTCAGCTAGTCGTGAAATCCAAAAGGAATCTGCATTTTGGTTTTGGAATTCAATTTTCAAGGCTTCATTGGCTCACATTATGTTTCATTCCTTCTTTGCAGGGAAATCATCATCATAAATGGCATCATCAGGTGCAGAGAAGGGATGAATGATCCACTAAAGATTGGCTGTTTCTTGGCACTGCCTGGAAAGTAGCGATGCATGTTTGTTTCAAGCCCCTTCAAATGCTCACTCATCTCTTTGCTGATGATCTGTAGAAGTGATCCAGCATTATTCTCCTCAACAAACCGGTCTACGGTATGGAACTGGACGATCACTCCATTCTCCAAGCGCCGAATCCAGAACTGCAGTTTTCCCAGAAATGCAGTAAGAGTTTGATGTGCAGCAATGACAGTCGTGTTCCGACCCTGGAATTGCAGATTACCACTGTTCAGCTCCACAAATATGCCAGTCAAGTAGCAAAGTCAAGCAAGCCACTTCTTATCAGTGAATTTGGTAGCAAAAGGAAATCCTTTTTGTTCCAGGAATTCCTGAATAGCCTTTTGAAGCTTGATGACTTGACGTGCAACCATGATTCGTGACAACTAGCAAACATGGGTGAGGAAAGCAAAGCTTCATATTGCTCTCCCAGTTTATTGCACAGCTCCTTGAATATGCGCGAATTCAAATCCCTGGACTTGATTAAGTTGACGATTTTCAATACATCTTCAAACACTAACTTAAGATTGCCAGTAAGGCTTTTCGATCCAAGAGAGAGTACCGATGAATGATGCAATAATCTACAGAAATTTCTGGATTCACAGCTTGTATGAGGCTCCGTAATACACGATAACCACCTATCATGGACGATGTTCCATTGACGGAGACCTGAATTAAAAATGAAATTTATTATAGTTGTGTCAGTTGGTCATTCTTACTTATCTTTTGTGCTATAATTATATTGTTTTAATGTAACTAAATTTATAAGACATTTAATTTACAAGACATTTAAATAAAATTAAAACATCTCTTCCTACCTGTTGAAACCTGTTTCAATCCAATCCTTTCTTGGTAAAGAAAGTGTTGATGATATTGAAGATATCTTCTCCCTTTGTGGTTGTCAGCAGATCCTCGCATAATAGGAACTCTTCTTTGATCATGTCCCGGCGGATGTAACGGACGAACCCAAAGAGAGGAGCATAACTGGAGGATCACAAATTGAAAAGTGAATTTGCTATATGAAGTTTCCTTGATCTCTGTTGTAACTTGGGACATTATATCTGATGCCATGTCAACGACTCGTCGGCGGATTATATTGTTTGAAAGAGATATGGCACTCGGTTTCTTCGCTTGATCCTCCTCA
>JABUQX010113133.1:0-20000 GCA_015478945.1 Trachelipus rathkii | reverse complement strand
ATATAGGGATCATATGTGGTAACAAGAATTCAGACAAATAATTAAATACATGAGGAACAGGAACGTTAGCAAACAAGCTCGTAACATCTAAGCTGACTAGGCAATGTTCGTGTGGAAAAAATCTTTCAACCTTTACAATAAAATATCTTGCATTTAGAATGTGGGAGGAAGAGATTGTTCCCAACGACGGAGAACGAAATGAGGCCATATATATATATATATATATATATAAATATAATATAATATAAATAAAATAATATATATATAATATATAGAGAATTACACCCCAAAAAATATATATATAAATAATATATATATATAAAATAATATATATAATATATATATATATATATATTAAATCATATATATAATATAAATACATATATATATAATATAATATATATATTTTATATAAAGATATTTTATAAATAAAAAAAGAAAAATATATATATATATAATATATATATATATATATATATATATATATATATATATATATATATATATATATATATATAATAATATATATATATATATATATATATATATATTATATATAGATAATATATATATCTATATAAAATATATATAATATATATATTATATATATAATATCATAAATAAAGAATATATATATAATATATATATACTATGATAATAGATATATACTTATACGTATATATAGATATATATATATACAATATATAATAATAATAATATATAATATATATATATTATATAATTATTATATATTATATATATAATAAATATATATATTATATCATATATAAATATAATACATATATATATATGGCCTCCTTTCTTTCTCCGTAGTTGTGCCCATAAATATGTATGTATAAAATATATATATAATAAAATAATAATAATTATTATATATATAGTTATAAATATATGATATATATATATAATAAAAATAATATAGTAATATAATATATATATATATATATATAATATATATATATATATATATATATATAGTTATAATTATATCATATAATATATAATATATATTATATATATATATATATATATATAATATATAATATATATAATAATATAATTTATATTATCTTATATATAAATATATATATAATATAATATATATATATTAATATATATTATATATATATTATAATATATATATAATATATAATATATATATATATATAATTATATATATATATAAGTATATATAATATATTATAATAATATATGAAATATATATATATATATATATAATATATATATATATATATATAATATTAATATATAATAATATATATTATATATAATACATATATATATATATATATATATATAATATATATATATAAATATATATTATATTATATATATATATATTATATATATATATATATTGATATATATATATATATATATATATATATATATATATTTATATTATATTATAATAGGGTTGACTAGAGCCTTGAAAATTTTTACGTACGACGCCGCACTTTACCGCTTGGCTATAAAAATGTTCAGGAAAGGATAAACTGTGTGCAAAATAACTTTCGCATTGTGTCCCTCCATTAGGAAGTTTGCAACTAGTTAGTCAAGAAGAACAGTGTTCATTGAAATAACGTTAGAATAAGTAAAGCGATACGACGCAACAGCTAGGCGACGAAAATTTTAGTTTTAAAACCGAAAATGAGTTGCAAAATCATATGAAATCACACCGTGAAAGAAACTGTATGAATGACAATAACCTGTCCTACACCTCAATGGCTAGATCATCCCCTAACTCGTTTAATATGCAACTAAACTATTCATAAATGCCGTCTGAATGGTGGAGATGTGCCTATGTACAACACTAACACCCTGTCACACACGTCCAAGAATCTCGAATCTCCTAACTTTCGAGTCGTGTCTTAAAAATCTTTCTCCTCTACAAATAATCTTGTCTTCTGCTAACTGTTTCTCTTCTAAACAGACAAAGATTTTCACGCCTCTTTTTTGAATATACTACTTCTCACGAGAACTGGTTATACTATCTCACTCATACTGGAGACCTCTATTGGGATTCAATTACACACACGAATGTTTGGGTCCTCTCATACTGATTTAGGTGGGAGAGGCGAATCATTCAGCTTCTCAACAATCTGGAACAACAATTAAAGAACCCACACACATTCGATCGTCCAACAATTCTGAACACAACTACACCTATTTTCACGACACTAGACCTCTCTCTATAAATAACAACCTCGCTCCTTACTGGTAACTCTGACCACAACCTATATCTCTTAATTTTAATACTTTCTCTCAACAGCTCCATCCTGCCCTAACATTAATCGCTTTTTCTGGCATCGGTGATCGGCCGATGTGTCCTTGCCGTTCGCTCTGCTACGCTAACGTATAATTGGAATGACCTTTGGATCTGGTGACACTTCAGTACTGCCGATAAGTAGAGCTGTAATCGTTGATGGGATGACAGTTATCTACTCTCTTCGACTAAATTCTTTCTGCTCTCTCATACCATGGTCGATCTTGCTGTCCCTGCCGCATTCAGCCTAGAAACAGTGCGTATTGGGGAGTGAAAAAATTCTCGTTCTCCTATCACTCTGGCTAATTTATTTAGCTAAGAAAATCGTTGCAGGGATCCTCTTCGACGAGCAAAGCGAGCTTTATCAAACGAAAGTGAGCTAACCTCCTAGGTTCTCCTACTGACAAATCTTCTGGCCTCTTGCCAAAAACACTCTAACAACTTCTTTAAATCCTTTCCTCCTCTTTTTCGATCTGATGGTTCTGTTGCTACTTCTCCACGAAAGCCAATCTCTTTTGGTCCCTATTTTCTCTCTCGAACTCAACCTCTGGACGATTCTGGCATTCCCCTCTCTCCTCTTCTCCTCTCCATATGTGTCCTATGCCATTGCCTGTGAATACATTTGATCGTGCATGACTCTGATGAATTTATGAACGTTAGGAATGCGGGTGGCTCGGATGGCGTTCCTCCCCTAATTTTGAGCGATATTGTGCTTCCGGCTGACCCCTGCCCCTAAGTCACTATATCTCATGTCTCATTACTAACCTACCTTTCCTCAGTGTGTGGAAGCACGCACATGTCCAAGCCGATTTCCGAAATAAAGGTAGCGCCTGATCCTCTCCTATACTATCTGCCCTATAGCTCTTCACTTGTATTTCTAATCTAAGATCTTTGAAACCCCTTCTCACTCTCATTTCCTCTAGATCATCCTGAATCTGATCAGCTTCTTCGATCACCAGTACGGCTTTCGGGCGCTCGAGTCTACTGGCGAATACTTTCCTAATCTTCTGATTTATCGGTCCCTTAGGAACTACGGGGAAACTTGCGTGCTGGCGCTTGACATATCAAAGCATTGACCGAGTATGGCACGCGGTTCACTGCCTCCAAGCTCACTCCTTTGCTTTCCCTCCCTTCAATTTGATTTACTTATGTCTAGTTTTCTCTCAAATCGCTCAATTGGCTGTCTGTTGAGCGCGACTTCTTCTGTCTTCTTTTCTGTTAAATTGTGTTTTTTCTCAGGTGTGTCTTATCTCCTACTTTATCTTATTACTTTCATTATGAAGTCTTCTCTACCTGCACATTACACTCTACCTCGAATGCCGAATGATTCGAGCCCTTCCATTCTTCCATCTCATTTCAATTTCGCTCCTCTTACGTCTAAATGCCTCTCGCTTTAATCCTTTAACGATTTCATTCTCGCTGATTTGATAGATCCGGTGGTCGTGCTAAACCTTGTTGAAATTAATTCTTAAACCTCAACTTCTACAAATATCATTCTCCCCTTCTAAAACACCTCCAACTGTTCCTTATTTCCTTCGACGGTTCTCTCCGTCTCTCCTGTGACAATATAAACATCCTTGGCCTTACATAAACAAAAAATTCTCTGGAAAACATCACATCATTGCAGAGGTCTAGGCGGCTTCAAGAACTGGGGTTGGTTAGACGCGAGACTTTTTCCTCTTCTAGTTCTCCAGTATACAAGGGCTCATCCGCCCTGCTTGGCAGTACTGCTCTATCTGGGGGGGCTCTGGTGTCACCCGGCTTTTGGACAGGGTCCAGTCAAAAGCCGCATGAACCCCCCTGTTCCGTACTTTCCACTTCACTGGACCCTCTATCTTTGCGCGCGATGTTGGTGGCTTAATCTCTTTCCTAATAGTACTCAGAAGCGGCAAGGTGCTCGAGGGAACTTTGTCACTCGCGACCTCCACCTTTACGATCGTCCTCGTAGCACAAGGTGCCTGGCCTGCACATATTTTGCTGTGGAATGGCAACCTAGCTAGTTCGCGCGGTGCTTCCTTCTTCTAGCCATTCTTTTGTGGAATCTATGTCCATCTCCTGTGTTAATCTGAATTCTAAATCTCCCGCCTTCAAACCTGCCTCTGTTCTCATCTGTCGAATTTGCGTTAGTTGTGTACTTTTGAGGCGTACTACACCTCCCTCCTTGAATAGGGCTTCGCCGGTGAGTGGTGGCGACAACTGAAAAAAAAAAAAAAAAGCATACTAGGACAAACGGCATCTCCATAAAGAAGGAAGCACATGTACGGGTTAGCGAAATTTGCAGGAGCTAAAACGACTAACACCAT
This sequence comes from Trachelipus rathkii, assembly GCA_015478945.1. Lineage (NCBI taxonomy): Eukaryota > Metazoa > Arthropoda > Malacostraca > Isopoda > Trachelipodidae > Trachelipus > Trachelipus rathkii. Next base: position 15,389 of record JABUQX010113133.1, on the reverse strand, counting down.
TGAAGTTTGTACCATTAAATAAGTGTGATATTTAAGAACAGATCTACGAAAAAAAAGCGAAATACCAATGATATTAAATGTGCAAACAATGACTTAAACTATGATTTTTAATTAATTGTATCTTATTAAATTTAAACAGTGACTTGAATTTTAAGAAATTGATATTTCGGTGTAACCGTCAAACCCAAAGACCTGTGAAAGAAATCAAGTTATAAATTTAATAAATTTTCTTAATCATAACTAAATGGATAAGTTCCGTTTTCTGACATTTTATTTAATTTTCTTCAAGAATCATATCAAAGCAGAGATCATTCAGGTATCTATATGGCATATCTGATTTCTTGTGCCATTTGGTTTTCAACAAGGAAGACCCAAAATGTAAAGGATGTATTTTGCTAAAACATAAGCAGTCTTAGCGCCGATTTTTAATTTAAATAATTAAAACATTAAACGCCCGCTTTATATTCTTTTAAACAAAGGGTTATGTATGAGGCATTAGATGAGTGATCTCAGTTGATGAATTTCTGTGATGTTCATGCGCCCGTTTTGGTGATGAGTCAAACTAAAATTCGAGACCAAGAACAAAAAATGAGAACAGCCCGTACACGGTCTTGATTCATATATAAATATAATAGAAGAAAAAATTTTTTACTGATTGAATTTATAGAAAAATAAATAGATATATATATAATGTTTATAGAAATATTATAACTAATTTTACTTTTCAATTTTTTTGAAAAAATCTTTAAGATGCGTTTTTTATAAATACAATTGAGTTTTTCTTCACGCTTGACGAGCACGCCTGGATGAGCACATGCCCACTAAAATCCACGCGATTAGAGACGAAGAATAGACGAAAGTACAAAAAAGATTCCAATAAGTAGAGCGCTACTTTCGTCGAAGTCAACGGGACAGAGTTAAGATTAAAGCTTAAGACGTTCCAAATCTTCTATTAAGAGGGAGTTTTCTATTCTTTGCTCTGCTGCTCATTTAACACCCAAACGGAAGTTTCGTAACTTCTTAAATCTCAGTCATTTTGACTAAATTTAAAGCAAATCTGCAGCTTTCTGAGTCTTGAAGCTACTTTCGGTTTTATGCTTTGGAACCAACCGGTTTAGTATTTCATTTTTTGAAAACCTTTTTGTTTTTTCTCTCCAATCATCTTCCAATTTTTTATTCGAAATGAACATAAACTTGAACCAGCACCCCAAGAGATCTTATACCGTAGTCCAATCGTGAAGATTTGGATTTTTTGGACGCCCAGATCCCTAAACAATTTCGATTTTCACCCTATCTGTTGTTTTATAATTGATAAAGCGATAAGTTTCATACTCATTCGATCATAACGAAATTTTCAAACTTTCAGATCATATGCTATTAGGCGACGATAGAATGTAATATGCAGTAGTTGCATTGTCCATCCGGAAAATATTTCAATTTTTTTAATTTTTTTTGAGAATATTTAATAAAATGAAAATCTAAATAAAAAGGGGTATCTTTGTATCTTCCCCGACTAATAAGCTTGAAATTTGATGTCGATCGATAATAAGTATATATATTATTATAGTATTAATTATAATATATATATATATATTTTATATATAATAAATATAATATCAATATAATATATAAATATAATATATATATATATAATAATATATATAAATATAAAATATATAATATATATATATAATTAACATAGATATGAGGGCGGGCTGAAAAGTAACGCCTGTTCTGCTGTAAATATCATACACCGTACAAAAGAACAAAACGAAAGGTAAAATGGTTATTTCTCATTAACATAATATATAATATTAATTTTTTATAATAATCTTAAATCAGAGTTTCTCAAAACCTATTTCGTCTACACATTTTCCACTTTTGAAATCAATTATTTGTTAGCGCCCCCCACAGTTTTTTTTACTTACCAAAATGAAAAACCACAAATGAACCTTCATTACTTTAATTAATTTAATTTATAGTGTGCTATTTAGTCTGTCTGGAGTTTAAACTACATTCTAAACGAGACTTTTTTACCATTGAGAGCAATTAAAACGCAACTTATAATATTAAGATATATCTTTTTTTCAAAATTAAAAACAACATAACAATTCTTAATTTTAAACACACATTTAATCAAATTTAATTTAAACAATCCATGTGAGGATGAATCTGAATTTAACAAGTTTGTTGATATCAGGTTCAAATTTACTCAAAAACAGCCGCAATCGCCGCGTTGGTAAAATGCAAACGATTCTTTTTTAGAAGCCAGCGTGCCACAGCAACTAAATCCACGTTCACTATCAAATCTAAACCCACTCTCGACTGGAATGAAAAGAATCTTTGATCTGTGTCCCGACTCAATCCTGCCACCGCTTTCTTCAACTCTATATCGGACAAATCTCACTCCGGAGACTCTCCTTCTGACTCTTGGAATAAGCAAACATTCACGGGGCAAAAACAGACTGTATGGTGTTGATAAATGACTCGAAGTTCAAATTGAAGTTTCTGGAACCTGTAAACATTACTAAACAACTACAAATGCAACTAAACCCGTACGATTTGATCTATTTGAGGTAGAGACTCTTCAATTTTCCGGAGAGTTCCACAATAACGATAGGAGTTTTACAGTCCTCCCTCTGCACATATCCGAATAGCAGGGCATCCACATTCCAGAAATTCTGTTCCCATAAGTAACGCCGCAATTACTCCTTAACTTTCTACGCCGTGGGCTTGGTGTCCTGAATTTTATATAGCTCTTTTCTTTCTGGATCGTGGTGGTATAACCCACGTTCGTCCCCGTTACATTTGTGAAATAATGACCTCCCCCTCTCGGACGATAAACGGTCAGAATTCATTAGCAATGAAATTCTTGGCAGGGTCTTCTGTCAACTGACTTTGGCCCCAACGCGGCCACAAATATGTTCGCATAATACCCAACGCAATTATTGCTCGAACACCTCTCTTCGAAATTGCTAGCATGGAACAATTTTCCGACTGTTTAATTCGTCATTCCCCGAGTAATTACACGCGGCATTGATGTTTGGTCGGGACGGAATGTGCGGCCCACTCACGGAGACAGGAATTAACATCACCTTTATTGAAAGAGTGCTCTTACAGACCATCGACGTAGACCGTTGGCTAACCTAATATTGTCCGTTCATTAACCTCGACTAAGCGGCCGAATGAAAGTCCGTCACAGCTCGTATCGCTTTAACATGCAAAAAAAATTTCCAAATCATTGCACTTTGCTCAGCAAAGAATCCCTATAGACTTCATTCCTACACGCACAACAACGAAAACAAATACTAACTACTTTCGGGTGTCAAATTATTCTTATATAACACATCAATAGGCGTGCTTTCAGCCGCCCGTAATAGAATTATAATATAAATATATGATAAATATAATATATTAATATATATATATATAATAAAATAAATATATATATATATATATTAATATAGTAAAATATATATATAACAAATATGCTATATAATCAGAATATATTTAATATAATATATATATATAAATATAATCATATAATATAATATATATATATTATATATATATAATGTATAATATATATATATATAATATATATAATTATATAATATAATATATATATATAGTATATATATCTATATATATACAAATATAGTAGTAATAAACATATATATATATATATATATTATATATATATATATATATATTATATAATATATATAATAATATATATATAATAAATATATATTATATAATAATATTCGCGCTCAGAAACCGACCGACCCCCACCGTCTTTCCAGAGACCTCCAGGTATCATAGTCCAATGTTGTTTTGTGTTGAGAGTATTAAACAGGTATGAAAGAGTGGGATGTTTGTCCTCGCGGAACCGGGTTAATGACAATTTTTTGTGGTGGTTTGGTTAAGGTTAATCTGTTTGTAGTATTGTTAAATGAAGTGTAGGTCATATCTTAGCTTTGCCAAGGATGAGTGACTGGTTCTTGGTAGTGAGTTTAATTCTGGTGCTATTTCTGGTGGGTTTGTTTAAAATGTTGTTTGGGCTGCGTTTTAAGTGCTCTGTATCGTCGGTGAATTGTTTGCTGTAGTATGTTATTGGTTGAGGTGGAATGTTGTCTGAATTGTTTGTATATAGGAGCTGATAAAAGGGAAGTTTTTGAGTCTTGGTGTTGGGGTTGGAGAGTGCAATGTGCAAGGTGTTGGTCTTGGTTTGTGGAAAAGAGTTGTTCCCATATGTCAGTGTGTGTGTGTATGGGGTAAAATTTGGGTTTCTCGTGTCGTTGATCATGGTATAGTTTGATGTCATCCTGTTACATTCTAGAGCTTTGTTTGTGTCGTGGTTTAGTGTTCTTAAATGTTTGTTTTTAGTCATAGTGGGTCCCAAGTGAAAAATCGTAGTCTTAGAGCCCGGTGAATGTTGTGTATTGGTATGGATTCTTGTAATGTTGTGAATCTGTGCCAACAGGTTCTTATCATGTTCCCTTCTTATTGCAATGTTTTATGGCTGCCTTGTTTAATGAAAGTGAGATGCGTATGTACCCCGAGGATTTGAGTTTTGTTAAAAGGATAAAGCAATGTTTTTGAGGGTAGATTTGAGATGTGGACCCAAGTTGGAGGTGAGGTGGTGACTTAATGAATTGAAGATTTGTTTGTCGAGCGACATTCTGTTTTCTGCAGCATTTGAAGTTGTTGACGATGATATCACTGGAAAAAGATTAACTAATCCTACTATTCTTTGGTGCAGTGCAATGGTGTGTCATCTGCGGTATTGTTTAGTCGATATATGTGATCTGTTGGTGGTTGTGGTACATTGGCGAAATAGGTGAATAGTGGGGATAGTAATTGTTTCTTGGGATACTCTGTTTTAATTTGCTGTTCTGTATTTGTATGTTTGTTGTATTTGTGCTGTCAGTCCTATTAGGAAGTTAGAATTTCATTTCTTTAGGTTAGGGGAATGTGCAGAGTTGTTAATTTGTGATTTCAAAGTTAATTTTGGTACTGGATAGAATGCTTTATTGAGTGGCAATTGCTAGATTATTGTTTACTAGAGGTTTGAGTTAAGAGTTGATGTGGGTGATAATATTTATATTACGGTTGTAGTTAGTGGATTTGTTTGAAAACCATTGGAATTTGTGTTTGATGATGTATGGAGTTATTTTGTTTAGTATGGTTTGTTCTAGTAGTTTGCATAGTGATAATAGAGATGATGGGGCAATAATAGAAGACGTCATGATTGGTCTTATTCTCGTTAGTTTGGGTAATGATAGTTTTACAAGAGAGGTGAATGACGTTTTAAGGCTGATAGAGCTTTTAATATTTGAGCTGAACTGAGTTAAAGCCCTGTAACTCCGTTGGTTTGAGGTGTTGTTTAAGATGTTATCTGGTGGATGCAGGTAATTTTTTTATTTTGTCTCTGCTATGTTTCTAGCAGTTGTGGTTATATCTAATTGTCGGTCGTGGTGAGTTTTTGATTACTTGAGGCTCTTGGTGGATTTTCCTGTTTAAGGTGTGTGGGGTTTCTCGTTGTGGGTTATAACGTGTATTTAAGGCACTACTTTTTACAGTGTTCACCAACCACTCACTGAAGAGCCCTCATTCAGGAAAAAGGGGTCGCACTAAAGATTTATACCAATTGCGTCCAAATTAAGCAAGATGAGCACAGACAAGTGCTGAAATGAGAAGATTAACATCAGCAGGAAGCAGCAGAAGATGAAGAAAGTCACAAAACAGAGGTTGGCCGGAAAGGAGGAAGCTACCGCACAAACTAGCCAGTGAGTTTACCAAGTATTCTACACAAATCTCGTCGCAAACACAGCACCGCCGTTTGTGCCTACGAGGCGGCGTCGTACAGGTGTGTCCGCATATTTGTAAGTTGCGCTCAGAACACCTGCCGCTGCGGTCCTATAAAAAGCAGTCACCAATTAGTTTTGATGCGTACAAGCGACGCAAGCCTCCCAATCGACCCATTAAAGTGACAGAAAAACCGCAATCAGGCAGGATGGGGCTGTGGAGATAATAGTATTAATATTAGGAGATATAATGTTGTAGTCGATTTAGCAATAGGACGAAGTGGTGTTCTTATTGAGTAATGACTTATTGTGAACATAGTCGTTGTTCAAGATGCGCTTGGGACGATCGAAATGTTAGGTCTGATTAGTTGCTCCAAGCGTTGCAGAATGCTGAAATTTTGGCCTCCTCCCCCTAATCAGTATGAGGGCCCATCCATTCATGGTTTGTACATTGAAAATCCCCTAAAGGGCAAGAATCCAATTTTAGGCTGGGCTGACCCCAGTCATTCACCCCACCTACAATGGAACATAAAATTCAGGAATATCAGCCGATTTTGACTATATAAACACCAAGATGTAGCTTTTTTGCCTCTAAAAGACGTGTTTCCGGTTTTTTTTTTGTGTCTGTAGCAGGGATGGCAATTTTTCAAACCCTATGTTTTTGACATACTTCGAATCAACTTTCCAATTTTTTTTCCGAAATGACTTAAACTTGAATATGCATAGATAGGTCATTACTTACAAAATGCAAAGTATTTTCGATTTTTGAGTTTGTGCTCAGCGTGTCCAACTTCAAACTCACATTGTAATTGTATTTTTAAAATTTGAGATTAAATTTTTCTGTTTGGGCGAAGTGGATGAAATTTCAGGCAATTTAGTCGGGAAAGTAGGCACATTTTGTACTATAATTTCTTGGTGGCATTAGTTTTGGATTTGTTCATGGAACAAATTTAAAAAAAAAAGATTTTGGAAATTTTTAAAATTTTCTTTTGCAGTATGGAAAAAAAATTTTTATCTAAGTAAAAAGTAGTATCTCGCCCAACATACAAGCCCTGAAAAATTTGATTTAGGATAATGAAAAAAACATTATATCCATATTCACTTCAAAATTTAGTGGTTCAAGAAAAGATATACTAAAGATATTTTTGTCATTCATCCGATCAAATATCAAATTTCAGAGCGTATTGTTGCGGAATACACCTTTTTACCTCTAGAGTAATAGTTTGGTATACTCAAAAGAAAATTTCTCAAAAAATTTCCCAAAATTTTTGATTTAGGTGAGGACCTTAATTAGCAAGACTGCTGCGAGTGAACTAACACCAGCATCTCCCACAAGGACATCTTTCTTCGATAGAGGAATTGTTGAACTGTTTTCATAAAAATAATACACAGTCTCCCTAGTTTCTGGCGCTGATAGAGCGAAATTTAGTACTGGGGGGAATTTGGAGGGCGAAAAGAGGTCAGCCTTAACTCTTTTAATTTTGAGCACCTTAATCTTTTTGAAAGAATAGATATTGTCCTTTGAAGACGACATGAGGAGGAAGTGGAAAATCTTCCTTGTTAAATTTCAATTTTTCCATAAATATCTATTAAGTTTTTTTTGTAAGGATATATTTACTATTTAGTATTTAATATTAAAACTTTTGTGAAGTCGCACATTATTAGGGGAGACGTGCGGAAGTGCGGACCTTGCAATAGCGAGTTTGATGGTTCGAAATAAGATGCGGAGGACGCTAGCGAACTACCTTTTTCCGAGTGCGGAGGTGGCAGCGGACTACCCCTAAATGAGAGGGGTGCCCACCTCTGATAATCATATATATAATATATATATATAATATATATAATATAATTAATAGTATAATATATATATATATTAATATATATATATAATATAAGTATATTATATTATATATAACTGTATAAAAACTGAATTCAAAAAAATAATTTCTTCACTTGAAAAGGCTTAAAACAGCTTCTTCAATTCTACTCAGGAGAAAGAAAGCATAACAAACTATTTAATGATTCATGCGTAGCTGTACAATATTAAACGAAGATTTTCATCATTTCGTTGCTTCAAAGATAAAATTAAAGAACATTGTTATATGAGAAATATTATCTAATTTCTTTATTTCAACATACTATGTTACATTACTGTCAAATGTTATACTTGCTTCGGACTGGTAGCCCAATTTAACCCCCCTAAAATAGACATAAAATCTTAATTTCATGCTGAATTTTGATAGAAAAAACAACCACTACCCAATCGACCACTGAAGCCTCCTTTTCGCTTTTCAAATTTTTGTCTGTAGTCATTGTTTCAGAATTTCATTGTCATTGACATGCCATTGCCCTCAACTTTTACATTAGTTCGAAATGACTCATACTGAAATACTACTTTGATGGGCCATACGTACAAAATGCCACGAATAATTTTTTTGATTTTAAATTGTCTCAGCAATGTCCAAAATTCAAAAACCTTCCACTTCAATTTGGTTTTTAAAAATGAAAAATTGCGATAACTTCTTCTGCTCAGATCTGGATGAATGGTCAGAGCATATGAAAGTCTTGGAGTGCACAATTTTACTTAGATTATTTTCTTTGTATATGCAGTATTGATTTGTTCTTGGAACAAAGTTTCAAAAAATTTTTTTTGGAAATTTTGAAATTCATATTTTTGAGTATACAAAACAATTATCTAAGTAAATAAGATGTATCTCCCGACTGTACAAACCCTGAAAATGTGATGTTGGATTCGACAAGTAGAATAGATTATCAATATTTCACGTTCCCAAAAAAAATGTTTTTTTTGGAAAGGATCATTTTTTTTACTTACCCCATCAACATCAAATTTTCGAGGCTTATATAGTCGGGCGAGATCATCATTTTTAATCTTAGAATAATTTTTGTATACCAAAAAAAAATTAAAAATTTCCCAAAATATCGACTACTAGCTCTGAACTACATGCAGATCGCATCGAGAAAAAAAATTACTCAATTTTCTAAAAACCAAAATAAGTGGATTTTGATTGGACATTGCTAAGCACAAAATTTCAAAATCAAAAACTATTCTAGACCATTTTTTGGCATTTGCATATTTTCAAGCTTTGAAGTCATTTCGAAAAATTGTAGAAGTTGAAGCAAAAATGTCAAAAACATAGTTTTGGAGAAATGAAAATTCCGAAGAATTGTACTCAGCCACAGAAAAAACACTCGGAAACGACGTTTTAGATCAGAAAAAACTACAGTTGCTTCTTTTCCCCATCAAAATGCGCAAAAATAAGATATTATGTACATCTGTGGGGGTAAAATTGGGCTCACCGAACTAAATATTGGATCCTGCCCTTTATTGAAAATATATATATATATATAATAAAATAATATAAGATATATAATAATATAGTATGATATAATATTAATATATAAATAATATTAATATATAATATATATGTATTTAATATATAATATATTATAATATATAATATATTATATATAATATAATATAAATATATCTATAATATAATATATATATACTATAATAATAATATATATATATAATATAATATATACAAATATAAATATAATTATCTATATATATAAATATATCATATATAATATAATATAAATTATTAATATATTATCATATATAATAATTATAATATATAATAGATAATATCCAAATATTAATAATATATATTAATATATAATATATTATATATTATATATAAAATATATATATATATTATATATAGTATATACTATATATATATTGTATATATAATACTATGTATATAATAAATTAAATATATATATAAAATATATACTAATTATATTATATATAATATAATATATATAGATATAATAATATATATTATAATCTAATAAATAAACGAAAAAATTTCGGTACGACCCCTAATATATATACTAGTATAGATATATATATATATAATATTATATGATATATATAAATATAATAATATAATATATATATATATATTATATATAATTCATAATAATCATATATAATATATATTATATATATATATAAATATATAATATATAATAATATATATATATATATATTAATTATATATCATATTATATATATATATATAATAATATATATATATATTATAATAATATATAATATATATAATATTGTATATATATAGTAATCATCATCATCATCACCAACCTTCTCTCTCCAAGACGGGGTAAGGTGCGTTAGCATGCATTGGAAAACAGAAAAGTATAGAAAATTGACGAAAGTCGCAAGATAGCTCCAGTCTTTCCCCCTTTATAACTTTTAGTGAGCGCTCGTCCAGATCAAAAACATCATCCAGCTTCAGGCCCTGACCGGACCCTCACAGGCATCTCGCCAAGTAGGTCATCCCCTAGCCAGGTGCTACAAACATACTCACAAACCCCGCATTCACTTCTATTTTGCACCTTCCTTCTCGCTTTCTTCCTAAAGCTCACATTTCTCTCCTTCAGGCATTCCGTTACTGACTCAATCCACTTTTCCTTCGTTTCCCAGCCGTCGATCCCAAGCACACTCACCCTATACATCCGCTTAACCAACCAACCTAATCCTCCTTTCCACATGACAAACCCAATCGAACGTACTTCATCGATTCCTCATTATCGTTCTCACACACACCAACCTCTATATACGTTCATCCCTTATCTTTGGCCATCTCTTTCTCATACCTAAATGCCGCTCTAAGATTCCCAAATGCTGAACATATGTAACTTTTAAGATCTATACCTCTGTATTCCCAGACCATAGTCTCACACTATATGCATTAAACCGGTTAACAAATACTCCAATATATAGTATATAAGTAATAACAAGAAATGATATATAATATATATATATATATATATATATATTATAATATATATACTAATATATATTATAATATATATAAATATATATTTATATATATATAAAATATATGATATATATAATATATATAAATATATATAATATATATAATATAATTATAATATTATATAGATATATAATATATATAAAAAGTATATATATATAATATATATTATGATAGATTTTCAGACTTTTACATATATATCTTTTCATATATATAACTATATAGATATAATTATTATATATAATATATTATAATATATATATATATATATATTAAATATATATATAAATATATAATATATATATATATAGTATAATATATATTTGAACTTTCATCATATATAACTTTCCCAGAGGTGATCGGAGTCGGAAGTCGGAGTCGGTTAGTTTTCAAAGGGGGAGTCGAGTCGGTAATGTGTCAAGAGGCCGAGTCGGAGCGGCGTCGGAGTCGATCGTAATCTTTCAAGAGGCCGAGGCGAGTGGAGTCGGAGTCGGGAGTCGGTAATTTGAAGAGGGTGGAGTCCGAGTCGGAGTCGGAGTCGGAAAATTGTGAAACGACTCCCACAACCCTGCTGGCATAGGTCAAGTGTTTTCTAAAAATTGGTTTGGATCATCCGAATGGTGTGTATGTTCTTTTAATTAGTTGCCTCCAGATCGTGAGATTGCAAATGATTCGGCTCCTCCCCACCCAGATCAGTAGAGAACTCTCCAACCATCACTTGTGTAATTGAAATCCTAAAGAGACTTCAGTAATTTGGATGAGAAGATTAACATACTAATATATATTTATATAAATAGTTATAATATATATATAGTAATATATATATATATATATAATATATATATATAATTATATATATATATATATATAAGTTATAACTATATATAAAAATATATTATATTATAATATAATAATATATTAATAATATATATAGTATAATATAATTATATACTATAATATATAAATATATAATATTAATATATAATATATATAATATATATATAAATATTAATAGATTATATAAATAATATATATATAAATCTATATATAAAAATATATATATATAATATTATATATATATATATATATATAATATATTATTTTTATATACATTATATATAATATATTATATTATTAAATATAATTATATATATATATAATATATCTAATATATTATATTATATATATATAATATTATAATTAAAATAATATATATATATATGAGGGATTTGTAAAATACTTTTGGCTTTTTGAAATTGACTAGATATGAATGTGTTGGGTAGGATAGTTTGACCAAGTGAGAAACTAATTATTCAGTTTTAGAAAAGAGGGGAGCAAATGCTGAAAAGCCTTAAGAAAAGTGCCTGAAAGAAATTCCCATCTTTCAAAAACCCAATAAAGAATTAACAATCCTCCTAACAACTCACCCCACAACTCTCTTCCCACTTACTATTCCTCATATACCTAATCCTACGATTCATTAGTCATACTTGAAACTTAAACTCACACCCTCTAACACCTCTCCTTAAACGCATCTAAACCTTCCTACTCGACACCTCTAACAATATTCCCAATTGTCTTATAAATTCCATGTTTTAACTGCACCTTCTCCATTAAGTACATGACAACAAACATTTCACCCAGACGAAAATACTCAACAGCAAACCAAGACTAATCCATTGATGCACAGATAGCATCATCCTAATCAGATCTTGCACTCAAACACAGAATTAACATTGACACATAACCTATCACACAAGCCCTTCTTCAACGAAATTAATCGAATCATTGTGCTTAAAAAACTACTTTAACAAACACAATTCGAATACCCCCTAGTATCACACTCCACAAATATTTGACCTCCACACCTTTTTTCAAAAAAATCCTAAAACTACGTTCTTTTTCTATTTTCAAAATATATTTCTTACATTTATTATAACTTTATTATAAATTTATTTATTTACATACCATCACGTTTGAAAAAGGATCCAGTTGAATCGAAATGCTCACTTTTTATCTAATTTTTGAAAGACTCTTGTATTATAAAATATTCTTTAAAAATTTCTGTATTTTAAAATTCTAAGGCACTTCTTGTATATAGCCTACTTAGTCTAGCTATCATCTTAATTTACTAAGAACTAACTAAATAACTAACTAACAACAACTAACTAACTAACACAACTAACTAACTAACTAACAACTAACTAACTAATATATAGTATATATAATATAATATAATATATATATATAGAAATATATATAATTATTATATATATATAATATAATAGTATAAAATATTATAGTATAAATATATATAATATATATATATATATATAATAATATTAATTAACGATATATATAAATATATTATATATATAGTATAAATATATATATATAAATTACTAAATATATATATATAATATTAATATATATAATATAATAGATATATATATATATAATATATTATAACTATATATATCTTCTACATCACTCCCAGGTGGATTTCGTTCTTCATTGGCTCAGCAATCTGTTTTTTACTTGAAATCTTGATCCCTGTGTACTCAGAAAAACTCTTCTTCTCGCAATGTTTTTCGATGCTAGTCCTTCGAGTTTTAACTCAGGAGGGTTTCACCCTTTCAATGGAACTAGCATATTCTTCCATTTGTCACTAAATCATTCTCGCAGGCCTCCTAAAGTCGATTTTTTCAGCAAATGTATTCCGACTTCATAGGAGTATCAAGCAAAAACAGTCAAAGGCCGGATGCTAGCCCTGCGCCATATAACTGTGTGACAGAAAATCTTCTTTTGTCCTGGCTTGCGTAAAATATCCATTTCTTCTTTATAAATTACTCTTCCCTAATATTGTTTAAAGTTTACGTAATTCACTTAATACAGGCTATTTAAATTTTCCAAGATAACTAAATCAAATTTGTTGCGCTCCATTTAAGTTTAACTTTTCTTTGACAAAAAAGTCAAGAATACAAGTATTAATATAGATTTAGTCTTTGCATTAATTTTAAAGAATGTTGAATTGAATTTCCTTGAACGGCTATTCTTGTAAATTACAGACAGACTTAAAAAATTTTAAATAATGTCCAATCTCTTTCACAAATAGAGAAACCCTGTAGTTGTTGGTAGTTCTCTTACTTCCTCTTAGTTCTTTCTCCTCTCTTCCCTATCCTCTCTTTTAATACGTCAACTAGACACATCAGATATTTAGAATATATATATAGCTAAATATATATATATATAATATAATATAATATATAATATGTATATATATATATATAGACATAAATATAATATATAAATAATAATATATATATATATATATATATATATAATAGATATATAATTTAAAATGAACGAGGCATATTTACAAAATTGTGAAAATAAGTATAGCTAAAGCAAGTAATTTTCAAATGCTTATCATCAAACGCTTATGCACAATTACAAAAAATGACATGAATTCTTACGTTGCTTGCAAAAAAAATAAATAAACTAAATAAATAAAAATAAATTACTCATTGTATAATTTCTTCTTTATTGATTATTCTTCTGAATTTTAATCATTTCGCATTGAAGTTTAACTGATCGAATTAAAGACGAATTAGATAAGAACTGATTCAGTTTATATGTTTTTTAACATTCACATGTAGGTCACCAACAACAAACACCACGACACACATTATATATTAATTATAATTAATATATATAATATATATATATATAATAATATTATAGTATATATAATAATATTTATATATATATATATATATATATATATCAATATATATATTATATATACATTGTACATAATTTGCTTTAAGAAAGACATAACTCAAGAATCCCACAGAGTTATGTAATTAAATCAGAAAACCGATTGATTCGTTTGACTTAATATACATAAATTATGACCCCAAAAATATTAAAAGTCGGCATTATCTATATTATACTATCTAATATATAAGTAATTATATATAATATATATATAAAAGTATATATAATATTAATATATATATACATATTATAATATATAATATTATATTATATAATATATATATAATATATATATATATATTATTTCATCAAGCTCTCCGTTAAGCTGCCGACGTAAATTTCAACTTGATTCCCTTTTTATATAGGCGGTCATGGCGTAACGTTACTTCTCTGAGTCATAAAAATAGTTCCTAATGTAAAACTAGCAAAGCATATATATGCCCGACCGATTAAGAAAATTTAATGAAAATCAAAAGAAAGAAAAATGTCTTCTTTAAAAGAAAATAATTAAATAAAAATATGAATTTCATATATAAGACAATATATATATAATATATAGTATCTATTATTATTTTATATAAAATATATATCTACGTATATATATAGATTATATAATATTATTATAAATATTTATACTATATATATATATAAAATAATATATATATATATATATATTAATATATATATATATAATATTATATATATATATATATTATATATAATATATAGTATATGAATATAATATATATATATAATTATATATAGTAATCGGTAATCTGACGCACACTCTGTAGCCTAAAGTTAGTAACACATCATTTCCTCAGCAGCTCGCCCTGCCCTAAGCGGACTTTCGCACTAATCGGGCTAATTGGATCGCATTGCGTCGCGCTTTTGCCAATCTATCGCTGCT
>JABUQX010113132.1:10000-13790 GCA_015478945.1 Trachelipus rathkii | reverse complement strand
TATACTATATAATATATATATATATATATATGGATATAAATATATATAATATATATATATAGTATATATTATATACATATAATATATTATATAATATATATATATACTAAATATATATATATATATATATATATATAATATATATATATATATATATAATATATATATATATATATATATTTTTGGTCAGATTTTTTAATTTGCTCACAGTATGTAGCTTAGAGAACGGCAGGTCCGCTTACAGTAAAACAAATTATATATTTGAATTTTAATAAAAATTCTAAGGATTTGATTTAACTTTTTTTTTTTTTTTTTTTTTTTTTTTTTTTTTTTCTTGAAAGTAAATTTTTTTTTTTTAACTAAAGGAATACCCTAGGGTAAAACCGCAAAGAGGCAGGAGTCGGGGGTCTCTCGGCCTCCGGTGGACGACGGGGTTGGACTAATCCCCCCCTCCGGGGATGGTGCTCCGGAACCCCCGCTCTTTGTCTTTGGGTGTCGCGGGGGGTCCTCCGAGCCATCCCTCCGGGGTACGAAACGTCCCCCCCTCTGTCCCCGTCGGCTCGAGTCCCCCTAAATTTGGTGAAATAATTGTTTTTTTTTTGGAAAATTTGAAGTTTTTTTTTAGGGGCGAGCCGACGGGGGACAGAGGGGGGACATTTTCATACCCCGTAGGGATAGTCGGAGGAACCCCGCGCACCCAAAGACCAAAGAGCGGGCGGTTCCGGAGACCATCCCCACGAGGGGGATAGTCCACCCCGTCGTACCACCGGAGGCGAGAGACCGACTCTGCCAGTCTTTGCGGTGTACCCTAGGGTATTCCTTTAGTTAAAAAATTTTTTACTTCAAAAAAAAAAAAAAAAAAAAAAAGTTAAATCCATCCTGTAGAATTTTCGGCTGATTCCAAATATATTTAATTTGTTTTACTGTAGATCTGCCGTTCTCAGCTACATCTGTGAGCATAAAAAATCTGACCATCGTATGACATGCACACACTGCAAGAACATTTTAATAACTGCAAAATAACACGTTAAAAAGAGCCCTAATAGGAAACAAAAGCCTACGCTATCAGTAGCCTAGCTTAAGTAATAGGGTCAAAAGTTTATTAAAAAAATTTACTAAAATATTTTTGCCTGCGTATCTAGGATTTGGCCTATTATTATTATATTTATTATTATTATTATTATATTATAAACTATTATTATTATTATTATTATATATTACTTATTATTATATTATTTATTATTATATATTATTATTATTATTATTGTACTAAATATTGTACTAAATATAAGAAAAATAATTCCTAATACAAATGCATTTTTTTCAAAAAAAATCGAACTCAAAATTTCAAATTATTTCGTGAAGATTTTCACCGGGAAACTTCGCAAAATTAAAAACTCGTCAACTTACGTCTTTAGCAACAGTACAGCTTGTACAAAATTTGCCTATATTTCGATATATCGAAATCTAAGGGTCAGAAAGAAACTTTAAGTTTCCCTATATATTATATAGTAGTAATATATATTATATATATATTAGTATATAATATATATATAATATATATATTATATATATATCTGTTTATAAATATACATGATAATATATATATATATATATATATATATATATATATATATATATATATATATATATATATATATATATATATATATATATATATATATATATATATATATAATATATATTATATAAAAATATTTATATTTTTTTTATATAAAATAATATATAATATATATACTAATATATACTATATAATATATATGAATAATATATATATATATATATATATATATTTAACCATAAACTATTTAAAGAAATAATTAAATTTTGCTTAAATAACAGCTGGTAAGGCAATCACAACTTTTGCGCAAATTTGTCCAATTATTTTTCTGTAGTACACAACTAGTCACCCACTCAAACTCTAAAATAAAATTTTCAAATACGACAAATGAAGATTTCAATTGCACACCGTTCCCAGCTGCGTAGCTAAATCTGTCAATTTTTACTATAATAACTCTCTTTCAGGAAAGGTTGTTATGAATTATCTCTTTGCTTATATATTATGTAGTATATCACTTTTGTAAGTATTATTGGTGTTTGTGTGATAGCAGTGTATTATTGTTTATATCACTCATTTTCATTAATAATTCCCAAAAGACAGATGTGCATCGGAAATGCCGTTGTATAAATAGGGTTTCATGTTTTACGCAGTTTGAAGTTTAAATGCAATAGCTTGGACCGTATTGACAGCATTAAAGGGACCACTATTGTACGGCCATAAAGTAGATCCTGATTTATCTGAAATCATATTTCATTTTCAAACCTATATGCATATAATAGAGTTTACTTTTTAGTTGATTTAATTAGTTTATAATTGGTAATATTTAATTTTTAACGTGCAAAAGTTGAAATTGAGTTAACATCTATTTTAATTTAAAAACAATTGAATTTTGAAAAATATATATTTTTTTTTAATATTTTTTTTACTGCAATTTTCAATTTTCTTCTCGTAAACGAAATGTTACATTAAAATTTGTTTTATAAAATTACTTTTAGTTCATAATATCAAATTTAAATGATATTGAGAGCTATGATAACCATTTATTATTATTATGATCATTGTTATTAAGATCACTTTATTGCTGCTAGTATTCTGCTTCAGTATTTGTGATTATTATTAATATATTTATTTATCACTATTATCACTGTAATTATTATTATTTTTATTATTATTATTATTGGTTGTTATTAATTATAATCAATATTATAAGCATTATAATTTCATGTCTGTATTAATTATTATAAGCTAGATGGAAACTACAGTGATTCTTCCAGCAGCCCCCTTTCGGAACAGTGGACAGTTTTTATTCAGTTAGATGTATTTAGTAGTGTAGAAGCGAATTTATATATCGTTAAAACATATAGATGTATTCATAACCTGAATAAAGTTTTAGAAAACAGAAAAATTTACAAATTTTTAAATTTTTATATGATACACAGCTTAGCGACGCCATTACATTATGCTCAATGATGTTTTATTCGGAGGCTAAAGGAGTTTTTAAGTTTTTTTGGTTACTTTAAGAGTCAAATGAGTGATGGTATGTATTCTGTTTGCTTTATTTATCTACCATATTAATACTGAACGTGGATCTTATTTTCATACATCTACAAGCATACAGGTCTTCAATATGCTATTTATTTTGTTTTTAAAATCAGAATTTTTAAATCGTAAAGCCAAAAAACATTTCTAAACATTTGAAATACCTATAATTCTGATTCTGTAATGATTCTTTAATTACTAATACAGAAAATAAACTGAATTGTATGAAAGGAAAAAGGTTTTAGTAACTTTTGGAGGAGTTACTTGGGTGCGAAACGAGGACTCTACCAACTAATACATTCTACCAACCTCTATCCCCAACTTACACCCATTTACAGTTAGCAGTTAAAACAGGTCATTTAATATTTGAACCTTATTACACATAAATTGTTATATTTTAAAAATAGAACTTTCTCAGTATTTTCATCCTTAATTCCATTGGCGCTTTTCAATATAAACTTTATTTGCACCAATTAAAAAATTTTCACTGCTGCTAGAGCAAACTAGGTAGAGATAAATAAACTGGTTCAATTTCGAATATTGTTCTTCATTTATTTTCCGGCTTTCGAGATTCAGTAGAATTAACGTCACTTGTTGTTCTGTTAATTTTATTAACTTTAGTAATTTTTATTATCTCTATTAATGCTATATTTTGTTCAATAGTTTAAC
>JABUQX010113132.1:0-5000 GCA_015478945.1 Trachelipus rathkii | reverse complement strand
AACAAACAATTTCAGTTGTTGAATGCCCTGTTCTCAAATCCCCAGCATAATCTGCATCACTGTACCCTCCCAGATAATCTTGTTCAGAATCACATTTATAAATAAACCTTTCTCTTGTGTAACTTCAAGTATCTGAGCCACTCTTTTTAACTTTCACCTTCTTCTATTGATGGATTTTTTACACTTCTGCCAAGATAATTAATAGCAAATGCAATATCTTGTTGCTGTTGCTAAAGATATAGAAAGCAGCTCCTAATAGCTGATCTGTAAGTAACTCTCGCCTGGCTTCAAGGTCATGTGTAACATTTCCTTTAAAAATAGGTGTTGACACTGCATTGCAATTTTCCATTACCAAATTCCTCTAGTATTGTAGTATAGCATGATTGACTGCTTTTCTTTGAACCATATTTCTTGATTCAATTTCAATTCCTAAAAATATGTTGCAGGTTTATATGTTACCAGTCTGGTTTGTGTTTTAATTCTTCTAAAGTCCGGAAAGGAAATATGTGACTTGTTGATGCAACTTGTCCATCATCAACATATAATGTAAGTATGATTTTATTGTCCATTCTGATTTCTTATGGAAAGACAGGAGGTCAGCTGTACTTTTACCAAAATAAGTTTTAAAGAAAGTTTTGCTTGTACGTTATTCCAGCATCTTGGTGCTTGTTTAAGTCCATACAAACTACCTTTTTAATTTGCATAATTTGTCTGTCCCATCTTCAAACCCTTGGGTTGTTTCATATATATTTCTTCTTGTATAAAGGTCCGATAAAAGGAATGCTGTGTGAAAGATCAAATATGTATTAAGGTTATATTTTCTTTGTCTCCCGACACTTATCAAAAGCCCTTACAGTACTTTTATTGCTACTGGACTGAATGTTTGCTCATAGTCAATTCCTTTATGCTGACTATACCCTTTTGAAACTAATCTTGCTTTATATTGGTCACTGTACTATCTGGATTCATTTTAATTTTATAATCCATCTGTTCAGATTGCGTTTTCTCCTGGTGGTTAAGTCAATAATTCAATGTGTTTGATTTTCTTTCAGGATTTCATTTCATTTTCATTGAATTAATCCATTTTTTCTTATGGCTACTCTACTCCATGCTTCATTATTAATTTTAAGGTTCTTCCATATCTTCTTATAAAAGATAAGTACTGTAGTCATCAAAACTTTGATGGCTTTTAATTACTGATCTGTCTCTTAATTTTTCGTGCTTACTATTCTTATCTTGAACTTCTATTTTGAATCAGATGCTATTTTCTATATCATATCTATTTTTGTATCAAGAAGATATTCTGTTTCTGTCATGTGATGAGTCAACCTTAATATAGATTGTACTTTCATCAGTTTCTGCATTTTCACTATTTATTCTTTCTTTCATTTCCTTTTCTGATTCTATCTCGTCTGATATTGAAGTTGAAAGTTCTTCCTTTTCAAATATACAGCATTTCAATCTAAACACAAAATTATTTGCTTGATCATTCATATATTATGTAGCTTTCATCTCCATACATAACCAATTAAACACACCTGAATTTTGGCTTTTGGTCTAACTTTCTCCTTTCAGATCTTGGAATCCACCTACTGTATGCTGTTACGATTACACGTAGATGCTTGATTATGGGCTTTCTATCATACCAGATTTCAAAAGTGATATTATTGTCATTTATGTATTTTGCAGTTACTATTTATTATATATGCTGCTGTGTTAATTAATTCTGCCCAACACTTCTGTGAAAATTTTACTTTTGAATACATGAGTGATCTGGCCGCTTCAACTAGCGTTCTATTTTCTTTTTCCGCACCTCCATTTTGTTGTGAAGTGTAAGGAGCCGTTAACCTTTGTCTTACACCATATTTATGTAAAATAAAAGCTTTTTAACTAACTTATTATTAAATTCTAAGCCATTCTCACTTAAAAATTCTCTGATTGGATGTCCTTTACTTTTCTTCTTCAAGTACTTGCTTTAATGTTTGAAAAACTTCTGAATTTTTGCTTAATAAAATATGCAAATCTCATTTTTGAAAAAATATCTTTTGTTGAAACATACAAAATATTTATAACCTGAGTTTGATAATACTTGAAATGGTCCGCAAACATCTGCAAATAGCAATTCTCCTTGCTTAGTACTATTTGGTCTTTTTCCAAAATTCTGACGATGCATTTTTAAATTTATACATCCGTTGAAATTTTCTATTATCAAGGTGAGTTTCAATATTTAAGCTCTTCTTTTTGATCCAGATTTCTTATTGTCTTCTATCCTGATGTCTTCATTTTTTCATTGATATAACTGTATAGATCCTTTTCTTCAAGTGCATTTATTTCTGCTATATGGGAGATTTTTTCTTTGAAGCTGCAACTTTAATAAGCCCATCACTAGTCAAAAGCCATTAAAATAGGCCTTTTTGTCTACCATAAAACTACATACACTTGGTCCAGATATAAATTCACTATTTGGATGCTTATCATGAGCTGCCAATACTGAAAATAAATTTTTCTTAATATCATGAACATACCAAACATCATCAGAAATAAGTGCAGATTATTTTATCCATTCTAACACTGATTCTACTTCAATTGTTCCATATCCTAGCACATTTGCTTCCTGACCATTTCCTGATTTTTACCTTGACTGGAAATGCTTGAATCATTATAAGTTTAAAATAAACTTTTGGATTTGTTATATGTTTTGTAGCCCCATTATCAAATACCAATTTTCTTTATCATTTTTTTCAGAAATAAAAACTGTTCATCTACTTCTAAATAAAAGCATTAACTTCTGTTTTAGCATTTGAATTATCTTTTTTTTTTTATTGCATTTCTTTCTGCGTTTTATTTTTCTTCTGGTCTACATCTGCAATCCAGTTTTCTGCCAATTATGATCCAGTGACCTTTTTTAAATGGCATAATTGCAAGGAAATTTCTTCATTTTTATCTTGGTACTATTTTCCTGTAGTTTCATTTTAATGTTAACGCTTCTTGAATTTTCTGACTTAACCTTTGATGCCATCTTATTTGCCTCTGTGGAATAGCCAAAGTACAGATTATTCTAAACTTCTTTCTTTTTTATTACTATGAATCATGAGCCATGTAGTTTGGAAATTTGAATATTCGTTTGGCAAAATTCCAAAAATCTTACATATGAGGAATATCTCTGGCAATGTACCTTCATTCTTCTCTTGAATTTTGACAATTTCTTCCTAAAGATTACTCATATGTTTCTTATTTTGAAGAATAAATTTCCAGCCCTGTCTAATTTCTCATTCCATTTGCTAAGCAAAAACTGTGAACAAACATAATAAACTTTTGTTTTCTTCGACTCCTGCAAAAAGATGTGAAGTTCCTTCCACACTTCATTTTGGGTTCAAAAGATTCCTTATTTTACTTCTAATACTTTGGCTTATTGTTGAAACCAACAAAAAACATTGGCATCTTGATTGAGTTTTGTTTGAACTTGCTCCAATTTCTTTTTGTATGCCATTTTTCTCTTCAACGGTTGTTGCAGTACTGGCATTCTTAAAGCTTTCTTAATTCACTTTGATTGCTTCTATTGCTTCTGGTATACCACTTAGCCTTAATTTGCATAAGATACTTCCAATCTTCCCAGTTTGTCTCACCTTGAAGTGGATCAATTTTCTGCATTGACAAATCCATATTTAACTATGTAATAGGCGTTCTAATTCTATTTAGAGTTTATCTAGGCCTATTTATTAGTTTTATTTTAGGTGTTTATCTAGCCTATTTCTTAATTCTATTATAGGGCTGATCTGGCCATTTTCTGTTTCACATTCAAATTAGGCTTGTTACAACTACTCTCGGCTACCATGTTCAAGTAGATCGTTTGTACAGATAACAACCTCAATAAAAATAATGAAACACTATCTCAATGGATATTTTATTTATAAAATATTAACCCTAAATACATAATGCGTGTGTGTATCAAGAATCACACGAAAAGCAAACAATAACAATAAAAAAGGGCTATGATACATTTTTAAAAATACGGCCATGTTGTCAGAATTCTCTCTACTGGCAAGAAGCCAAAAAAAATATTTAAAATACATTAAAAAATATAATTTTCATAGAATTAAACAATTATTCTTCAACAGAAAATTATATATATTCATTAATAATAGATTACGTGGAAATTCTTTCTCAATTCTGCGTTAGGAGTGTAAGTGATATTTTTGTATCGATTAATTTCTTTAAAATAATTCTATGTTTATCGGTTATCAAAATCTCTTTTGTTGATTTTTCGATTTATTTCTAATAATCTTCAGGCTTTAAATAATAATATTTTAGTTCATATTGACAATATAATCGATATTAAATTTCGCAAAACTGAAATCCCGTTTAATTCGAATTCCATTTATTACACTTTAGTCTCTAATTTGCTCATGACTAGAGCCATCCTACTTCCTATCAATCTATATTAAAGTAGAGTATTAAATAAATATATCTCTTAATCTCAGTTTAATAATTGCAATATACTGAACTTTACTATCCTTTGGTTCTTACTGTGTTCCTTTAGTTTTCTTCTTCCAAGAAATTGTTCGTAAGGATTTACACAATTCTGGAAATTTTATTAATGATCCGTAGAATTTGTAAATTATAGACAATATGCACACCTTTATCATGTTTTTGATGTTGTTTATATATATTAATATATATATATATATATATTTATAATATTATATATTATATATATAGTATATATATATATATATATATATATTTATATATATATTATAATATATATATTAATATATAATTATATATATATAATATATATATATATATATATATATATTATAATATATTGTTGTGTGTGTTTTGTGTTGTGTTTTGATGTAGGCAAAAAAAATTGTCTCGTTAGGAGCTGAGTTGGATTCACACTATAAAACATAAAAAAATTATTTTGTTTTTTTTTTTGGAATCATTCGTTTCACGCTTTCGCTTTGAACCATCGACCATTATAGTATACTCTCCGT
>JABUQX010113131.1:17500-22500 GCA_015478945.1 Trachelipus rathkii | reverse complement strand
CCCGAATCTACCGCTGCTAACATTTCCACACCATCCAATTTTACGTTAAACTTTATCAGAGATGCAATCTTCACACTGTCAACACCCATCATTCCTGTATCACCCGTTGTACTGCCTGTGACCTGCATATTACCTGTAGTATGATACACTCCTGTTGTTATGTCTGTTGTAACCATACTTCGTACCTTTTGTATCCGCTGAGGCAATGGACCAAGTACTCCTTCATCTTGGCTCATCACAAACTCTCTTGCCTCAGGGTTCGGCACCCACCCACCTTGACTAACCGGGATACTTTGTGGACACATTATGCTGGGGGTTGGCTCCGACACGTCCCGGGCAATGGCGGAGCAGGTTCGTTTCCCGAACCTGGTGGTTTGTTCTTCTTCCACTCATCAAATTCCTTCTTCAATGGACAAGCTTGTCCCCAATGTCCAACCTCTCCACAAAAGAAACACTTCTTTTCCACTGTTCTTGGAACACCTTGTTCTTGCTCCCCATTGTCATTTCGACGCTGAAACCCGTACCCCATCCTTGCTCCACAATCCATAAGCTTATGCTCTTGCTGCCACATCCTAGGCACCACCCTCTGAACCTCCAACAGTCTTCTTTTTTTAATGTGACCCACCTTGTCACAATGATGGCACCTTATTCTTTGCCCACTGTATGACCTAACTACTCTTTCTACATACTCCTTTGTAGGTTCCATCGTTCCGTTTGCTGGTGCCGGATCTCCCATAACGCGACCTGGTCCGCATACGTCTCCTTCTGGTTGCCTTCTTGTTGAATGGCTGCCCATATAGGAATAGCTTCAGCTTCTGGTTCCGATTGATCTTCCAATTCATCTTCTTCTTGGGCCCAACTCACCATATCCTTCCAACGTACCTTCATACTCTCCTTCTCACTCCCCATCCGTAACTTAAACCTTCTGGCCACTTTTTTAGGTAGGCAGTTCACAAACTGCTTCTTTAGGATCCCAGTATCCCTCTGATCTTCTTCTGTTGCTGCCTCATATGTTGTCTGCATGCGCAGAGCAAACTCGGCGATCTTTTCATTTTTCCTAATCTCCATCTTCCAGAATTCCTTCTGAAGATCCATCACCTCACTATCTTTCTCCTCTTTACACCAGCTACGCAGCCTTGATACGATGGTTACATACTTCACTTTCGCTCTGTATATACTGTAGTATGTTCTTAGGGGACCACCCTCCAAAAAGCTCCTCAATTCAACAGCCCACCGATTCTTGTCCTTTCCAAGCTGTTCCTTTGCGTACCTCTCAAAGTCTTCGATGAAGGCATCGAAGGTCTGTACCTTGTCACGTCCGTACTTTAAGGGTTTTACTGCTTTTGTATTGGCTCTACTGTAAGTACGCATCACCTCCAAAAGTTCACCAGCCAAAATGATGAGCACTCTGTTAACTGCCATACTGGGTTCCATACCCGATTCTTCTAGTTCCACCAATCTCTTTAACCACAACTTACCACCTTTATCCAACTCACTGTCACCTTCTGACTCTGCTTCTGTCACCGAACTGTCATCTACTGTATACTTTCTTACATGTCTCCTTCTTTTGTTCCTCCTCTTCTTCTTCTTGCCACCACCTTCACTTTCAGTTTCACTTCTATTATCAAAGATGTCATCATTGTTCTCCTCATAATCCTCTTCCCTATACCTCAATGCATACTGCACTTTTGGTTTTATCCTACCTATCTCCTTCTTTCTTACTGATTGTTCTACATTTGACTTCTCTTTTCTTTTGTCACCCTGTTGCTGTACCGTACTATTGTTCACCTCAACCTGTTGCTCTATACCAGGGTTCTTTCCTGTTGCTTTTAAACCCTGTACACAACTCTCTCCATTACCATGGTTACTCTATCCACATCTACATCCTCTACTCCTGTTATTAACGCCTTCTGCAGTTCCTCCAGTAAAGTCATTACTTTTACTCCTCCTTTTGCTCCTTCATCATCTTTACCTTCGTCAGTACCCACCATACTGCTTCTTTACTATCAATTTATACAGATGAACAATACGCGAGAACAAGAAAAAAATTTATCAAAAAAAAAAAATTTTCTTTTATCAGTGTGTGTGTGTAAATCCCCACACCCAAATGTAAATTCGAAAATGTATATTATATAATAAATCAATTGGGTACCACTGTATGTGTGTACCACAAACGAATATATACACCACCCCCCCACACCAAAAAAGAAGCAAAAAAAAAAAAAAAAAAAAAAATTCTTTTTCAAATGCACGAAAAATATAAAAAAAAAAATAATCCGTTAGGTACCACTGTGTATGTGGGTATCTTAAAATCAAGTGTAAAAAAGAATAAATAAATAAATAAACTTCACACTTGATATCAAAGAGCTTCAAATTCAAAAGCTCAATACCACTAAATAAAATTCAATTCAAAAAATAAATAAATGATTTAAATAAATAGTTCTAAGAGCCTCAATAAATTTCAAACGAAAATCAAAAAAAAAATTTAAGGGCTCCGGACAATATAAAAGCTCCACCAATATTCAAAACTATAGTAGCTTCACACACTATGAGAGCTCCCCAAAATCTTGAAGTCCCAGAGCTCCGCAAAAATGCACAGCTCCACAAAAAAAATCGAAATGTGGGAGCTCCACAAAATTATAATAGCTCCACACCAAATTTCAAATATAAGAGCTCCATAAAATATAATGGCTCTACTCAAAAAAATATTCGAATGCAAGAGCTCCGTAAAATATAATGGCTCCACTCAAAAAATATTCAAATGTAAGAGCTCCGTAAAATATAATAGCTCACTCAAAAAAATATTCAAATGCAAGAGCTCCGTAAAATATAATGGCTCCACTCAAAAAAATATTCAAATGCAAGAGCTCCGTAAAATATAATGGCTCCACTCAAAAAATATTTAAATGTAAGAGCTCCGTAAAATATAGTGGCTCCACTCAAAAAATATTCAAATGCAAGAGCTCCGTAAAATATAATTGCTCCACTCAAAAAATATTCAAATGCAAGAGCTCCGTAAAATATAATTGCTCCACTCAAAAAATATTCAAATGCAAGAGCTCCGTAAAATATAGTGGCTCCACTCAAAAAATATTCAAATGCAAGAGCTCCGTAAAATATAATTGCTCCACTTCAAAAAATATTCAAATTGGCAGAGCTCCCGGCTAAAATATAATGGGCTTCCACTCAAAAAAAAATATTCAAATGTAAGAGCTCCGTAAAATATAATTGCTCCACTCAACATATATTTAAATGTCAGAGCTCCGTAAAATATAATGGCTTCACTCAAAAAAATATTCAAATGTAAGAGCTCCGTGTATTTTAGAAATAGAATAAAATTCTTCGCAAAAAAAAATTTTCTGGCAACTCAGCGACAAAAGAAAATTATTCTACTTACAGTTTGTAGATTCTACAATTATGGTTCCTCAATGTACCTGGTACGCCGAACCCACCACTTGAAGACGCCGAACGAGCCACCAAAATATGTTGCCGGCCCACCACAACGTGCTGACGGAGAATATACTGAGCCAAGGCAAGGGTTCACGTCTCTAGTGGGGAAGGTCCAGAGAAAAACACGTTATAGATTTTCATTATATAATAATAAACCGATAAAGAATGATATACCTATATATATATATAAACTAATTCCTAGCTCTCTAAGCTAAACCTATCTACATATATATCCCCAAAATATCAATAATATATACACAAATTTCAATGAAGTCTATACGGATGTCAACAAATATTATATACAATGACACTACGAAATTGCAACAAAGGACACTTCCTTAATGAATGTTCACAATATAAATGTTTCGTTAACAAATAGAATAGTTCAAATAAATAATAGGTTAACTCAATACTTATAACACCTGGTTTGTACGTAACTTTAATTAAGGACGGATCCCGTAGATCCCCAACTCAGACCATAAATGCCGGTGGCTTCAAGACCGGTGTTTCACACCTCACTCCAGACTAACTTTCGGATGGTAGTGAGTGCTACGGTGGCACCCTCAACTATTTCTTTGTTATAGGGAGTGCTATACCGGCACCCTCCGATTCTTCTTTGTTATAGGGAGTGCTATACCGGCACCCTCCAATTCTTCTTTGTTATAGGGAGTGCTATATCGGCACCCTCCGATTCTTCTTTTGTTATAGGAGTGCTATATCGGCACCCTCCAAGTCTTCTTTGTTATAGGGAGTGCTATATCGGCACCCTCCAAGTCTTCTTTATTATAGGGAGTGCTATATCGGCACCCTCCAATTCTTCTTTAGTGGTGTTCACACCGCCGGAGCTCCACCAATGACTCTGGAGCCGCTACACTCGTCTCCACCAATAACACTGGATCCACACACCAGCTTTGCACCGGATCCACAGCAGGTCCGCACCAGGTTTCCAACCGGTCTGCACCAGGTCTGCACTAGGTCCTTAAAACAAAATAGGACCAGGTTAATATATATATATATCTCTTTATGTACAGTAATAAAAATAAAAATAAAAAATAATAATAATAATAATAATAATAATAATAATAATAATAATAATAATAATAATAATAATAATAATAATAATAATAATAATAATAATAATAATAATAATAATAATAATAATAATAATAATAATAATAATAATAATAATAATAATAATAATAATAATAATAATGATAATGATAATAATAATAATAATAGTAGCACTGCTACAACCTATATACATCACATACGTACAACAACAAACACGCTAGTCACTTTCGTTCACATTCGCTCTCACAAGTATACTAATAAAAATAAAGCTTAATACGTATAATCGTAATCAGAATAAATAATAATAATAATAATAATAATAATAATAATAATAATAATAATAATAATATAATAATAATAATAATAATAATAATAATAATAATAATAATAATAATAATAATAATAATAATAATAATAATAATAATAATAATAATAATAATAATAATAATAATAAACATCATATCCTACACACCTGAATT
>JABUQX010113131.1:2500-10000 GCA_015478945.1 Trachelipus rathkii | reverse complement strand
AAGTTAAGAATTGATATAATTATTTTAGTTAATTGCTATATTTAAGATACTGCCAAAGACTATAAAAAGGCAGAGATTGTATGATAAGGGCTTTTTGCGTTTCGTACTATCATTCTTGAAACTTGTGTTTGGGATTTTCTTTTAATATGATTTATGAGTAAAACTCCTACTTTTATCTTGACTGTTTTGTAAACCTACACAGCTTCCAGAACCTTTTGATTATTCTTGTTGAAGTTTGGACCTGATATTCAGCAAAGTTTTAAAGGATTTATTATAGTTCAAACCCCTAGACAACAAACTATTTATTGATACTGAACCCGCGTGTCCTCACCTATAAAATATCACGACACGTTTTTGGGTGGCCTTGTCCGAGAAGGAATATAACAACAGTATTTCTTCACTTCACTTGCTGAATTCAGTTACTCATCTTTCTTTGATTTTTCACGGTATCTCCTCTCCTTTGTCAACATTAATAATGGACTACCAATCCTGGTGCCAGATGGCTAAAGAATTAGGCCTAAAAGGCAAAGAGTCTCTCGAGTTCATTAAAGAAAGAGAGAAGGCCTACAAAGAAGAGAGGACTGCTGAATTGGAAAGAGCTGAAAGGAATGCTCAACTCAAGAAAGAGGAAGCCCAACTCAAGAGAGAAGAGAGGATTGCTGAAGCTGAAGAGAGAGGAAGCTCAACACAAGAAAGAGGAAGCTGAAAGGAATGCTCAACTTAAGAAAGAGGAAGCTGAAAGGAATGCTCAACTTAAGAGAGAGGAAGCTCAACTCAAGAAAGATGAAGACGATAGGAAAGCTGAAGAAGCCGAACGCACACGGAATTTTGAATTGGAAAAAATACGACTGTCCAATCAGTCTCAATCGTCCGTCCATTTAAGCAATGTATCCCCATCGACCAATGTTAAGGTACCGAATATGGCCCCGTTCGTCGAATCAAGGGACGAAATGGACGCATACATCCAACGTTTTGAGAGCTATGCGACATCTTCAAATTGGGATCGCAGTTTATGGCCTCTTTATTTAAGTGCGTGTTTAACTGGACGTGCTTTGTCGGTTTATAGCAAGTTGCCTCCCAACTTAGCTAATGATTTTCCTAGCTTAAAAGAAGCCCTTCTTATTCAATTTAATATGACCGAAGATGGTTATAGGGCTAAGTTCAAGGAAGTTAAGCCCAAAGCAGATGAGGGTCCATTACAATTACTGAATCGAATTAAATCATATCTGTCAAGGTGGTGTGAACTCTCAAGTTTCAGCCAAGACTTTCAAGGTTTAACCGATCTTATAGTAGTTGATCAATTTCTCACCTGTTGCCCAAAAGACTTAGCTGTTCATCTTAGAGAGGTAGGACTCTCTAGTTTAAACGACATCGCTTCTCGCGCGGACAGATTTCTTCAAGCAAGGGGTAAGAACCTTTGTTCCAAAAGGAAAGACTCGAACCCTTATGTGACATCTGACGATAATGAGGAGATACAAAGTCATATTACTCAACCTCAACACACCAAAGTTTGTGGAATATGCCACAAAGGCGGCCACGATTCCAGCTCTTGTTATTCTGCCCAAAATGGAAACAACAGATTTCCACGTAACCGACATTATTATGATAATAAGTTTAACCGCGATAACAAGATAGCGGAGAAAAGATGGCACGCCCCAAGAAAAGAAATACACAATGCTGCCGTTTCAATTGATAATCCTATTAACAAAGGGGACTTTGCAGCGGCATGTCAAATTGTGGAAGATGATGAGTGTGTTGACGTGAGCAAAATGGTAAAGGACGGCATGTTGCACGTCAATGGAAAATCGATCCCCGTTATATCCATGTCATGTCAGAATGATTCAAATGTCAGACATTCCCTCATGCCCATAACGAATGGTTCTATAAATGGCGTTGATGTATCAGTACTTCGTGATACAGGGTGTAGTGGCGTAATTGCAAGAAAGAAGTTCGTGAAAAACCATCAATTCACAGGCAAGATCAGAAAAATGCTTCTGATTGATAACACCCTTAGGACGGCCCCTGAAGCAAGAATTTGGATTCGCACTCCGTTTTATACGGGGTACGTTGAAGCTTTATGTCTGAACGACGCCTTATATGATTTAACATTGGGAAATATCCCAGGCGCGCTAGGTCCGGAGACAATAGGTTACGAAAATGATGATAAAATTAATACCGACAAGGACACATCCACTGTTAAAGTTACTTGTGAAGCAGAAAATGCTATTGAAAATAAAAATGATACCAACGTGGACACATCCATTGTTGAAGTTACTTGTGAAGCAGCAAATGCTATTGAAAATAAAAATGATACCGACGTGGACACATCCATTGTCGAAGTTATTTATGAAGCTGAAAATGCTATTGAAAAAATAATGATAAAATTAATGCCGACGTGGACACAACCATTGTCGAAGTTGTTTATGAAGCTGAAAAAGCTATTAAAAAAATAATGATAAAATTGATGTCGGCAATGACACATCCGTCGCCAAAAAAAATCATGAAACTGAAACTGCTACAAAAGATAGTAAGACAGTGGAAAATTTGAATGGGAATCTTCCATTCCAAAATCAAGAAAACTCCTCACATTCAAGCTGTTTTGGAGCCAGTATTAATGAGACAATAAAGTCTGAGGTGACAGCAGTGATGCCTGAGGGTGTTAATAGTAAATTAGTGGGAAGAGTGTTCCAGTTAACACCAGTGGAAGAAGAATATGAAAGGAAGTCGAAAGAAGAGAAAGCGTCTCAAACTGAGGCGTCATTTGAAGATCAGCTGACCACTCCTTTGGAAAATATCCAAGCTGAAAAAGATGATGCAAATGCAGCAGTACCTGAAGAAAATAAAGAGAAGGAGAAGGAACTTCAAAACCATGAAGAGAATGGTATAGTAGAAACTGCAGAAACATTACTCTATGATGCTCTTTCTTCTCCTCTCGTTCAAGAATCTCATGCAGTGGAGAAAGATTATGAACTCTCTGTAGTTAACCAAGAGGAAGTTGCAGTGACCGCTCCCACTCCTTTTTCTCCACAAGGAGGTCCCAGGTCTGTTCATTCAGAGCATCCTCACTCTCCATCAGGAGCAGAAGATGCAGAGGATTATGTACCAACAAAATCTAGAGGAATGGTCGAAAGCGGTTGGGTGAAGAAGAACTATGGAAGTAGAAAACTCCAAACCTTCGTAGTAACAAAAGAGTTTGCCATCTTGATGTCTTCCATTACGATGTCGAAAGGTCAGGATGAAGAACCGAACGGATTGGACAGAGGAACGATTCCGAAGAACAAGGAAATGGGAAACGTGGATGAAAGCGATGGCACAGTTTAAATACCGTAGGAAAGACTTGTACTCTTTTCAGGCGAAGATATCCATGACGTTCTTTTCAAGACGAAAGATGACACGTCACTTTGTCTTCTTAGGAGGGGCGTGTGTCAAGTTATCTTGCCTGAAGGCCATGGTTTCTCAATTGTGAGATTCACTAGTTTATTTATTTAATTTTGGAAAGACTATTATTATTGATTTCGTTATTATTTATTTAAGTTTAGAATATTTCATAATTCACTCAATTTTATTATTTTATAAAAGAAGATTTATTTTGGCAAATTGAAATGTATAAAAATATTAGCTTGTAATACGATAGGAAGATATTTAATTTTAGACTTATCAAGTTAAGAATTGATATAATTATTTTAGTTAATTGCTATATTTAAGATACTGCCAAAGACTATAAAAAGGCAGAGATTGTATGATAAGGGCTTTTTGCGTTTCGTACTATCATTCTTGAAATTGTGTTTGGGATTTTCTTTTAATATGATTTATGAGTAAAACTCCTACTTTTATCTTGACTGTTTTGTAAACCTACACAGCTTCCAGAACCTTTTGATTATTCTTGTTGAAGTTTGGACCTGATATTCAGCAAAGTTTTAAAGGATTTATTATAGTTCAAACCCCTAGACAACAAACTATTTATTGATACTGAACCCGCGTGTCCTCACCTATAAATATATACACACAACGCGTGTATATATATATAAATATAAATATATATATATATATATATATATATATATATATATATATATATATATATATATATATATATATATATATATATATATATATATAATAAATATATTAATATATATATATATATGTGTATAAATATATATAATATATAAATATATATATATATATATATATATATATATATATATATATATATATATATATATATATATATATATATATATATATATATATATATATATATTTTAATATATATTTATCATATATAAATATATATATATATATATAATATATATATATATATATATAACACGCTACCACACACAAAAAAAATAAAAAAAAAATATATATATATATATATATATATATATATATATATATATATATATATATATATATAATATATATATATATATATTAGAAAACTTCTATTTCATTTTCACCTTATTTATATTTTTACATTTAATAATATTGAAAAGACTAATGTTTGAATAAATTTATGATTTTTATTTAACTAATGTCCGTAAGTGTAATTATGACTTACTAAATTCGAATTTCAGACTTTGTGTGTAAAAAAGAAAGGTTATTATTTCAGTAAAATATATTTCAGTAACAACAGCTCTCTCTCTCTCTCTCTCTCTCTCTCTCTCTCTCTCTCTCTCTCTCTCTCTCTATATATATATATATATATATATATATATATATATATATATATATATATATATATATATATATATATATATATATATATATATATATATATATATATATATATATATATATATATATATATATATATATATATATTTATATATATATATATATATATATATATATATATATATATATATATATATATATATATATATATATATAATATATATATATATATATATATGTATATATATATATATATATATATATATAATACATATATATATATATAAGTATATATAATATATATATATATATATATATATATATATATATATATATATATATATATATATATAAATATATATATATATATATATAATATACATATATATATATATATATATATATATATATAATATATATATATATATATATATATATATATACAATAACATATATATATATATATATATATATATATATATATATATATATATATATATATATAATATAATAACATATAATATATATATATATATATATACTCTCTCTCTCTCTATATATATATATATATACATACGATATTTTTAATCAAATATATCGATATTTTTGACCGATAATGTGAAGCAATTTGATATTTTTAAATATCGATATTTTATATATCGGCATCCCCTAATCTGAGCCTGAGTCTGAGATCAGGAAAGACCAGATGGAGTCTGAATGGGGGTTTGAATTGGGTTTGAATCAGAATCTGTCTCCAAGAGAGATTTGAGCAAGTGCAACAAAGCCATTGTAGAGTAACAGCAGAGTCTGAATCAAGTAGCTGAATGGAGTGCAATCAGGTATAAGTCAGTGCGGAACCCGATTGAGATAGGCCTGAATCAGTGCTAATCAGATCCCGACAGTCACAGATCAGGGTTTTGATTGGAGTCAGATCAGACCTGCAGATCTGGATTGGATCAAGTCTGAACAAGTGCTGAATCAGATTGAATCAGACTTGAATAAATTGTAATCAGTTTATAAGGGTTTGAATCAAGTCTGAGCCAGAGTCTGAATCCGAGGACCCAGTGGAATCTGAGATCAGAGTCTGAATCTGAGTCATAATGCAGAGTCACGGTGGCATCTGAATGACATCTAGATGGGAAGCTGGAATTTTAGTCTAGGATCAGTCTGGAGATTTTCTCTCGAATCAGATCTCAATTAATCTCAATGAGAAGCTTGAATCGGAGATTGAATCAGAATCTAAACTGGATTCTGAATCAGAGTCCTGAATAGAGTTGAACAAGTGGGTCCAGCTCCCTTAAATCCGTGAGAAAGTGAGTTAATTTTCGAAAGAAGATTTTGAGTGAAACCGAAACATTGTGATTTAATCTACTCTTCAATGGCCAGCTTATGAGTGGAGAGAAGAACCATCAGTGCCGATCTTTAAAGAAAGTGGATGCACTGACATACTTGAAAATTGCAGAATGGCTCTTATACATGTAGCAAGAATTTGTATGAAAAGAATAATAGAAGGAAAGGAGAAGAGTCCCCACAAAGGT
The DNA here is from genome assembly GCA_015478945.1 of Trachelipus rathkii. Classification (NCBI taxonomy): domain Eukaryota; kingdom Metazoa; phylum Arthropoda; class Malacostraca; order Isopoda; family Trachelipodidae; genus Trachelipus; species Trachelipus rathkii. Next base: position 3,782 of record JABUQX010113131.1, on the reverse strand, counting down.
GGAACCAGTTTTGGGGAAGGAACAACACGGATATATTAAAAATCAGTGTTGAGTTTGATTTTTGGATTAAGAAGAGTGATGAAAAGGCTTGGTGTTTAACCAGAGGCTCTATCTCAGCTTTTATAGACTTGCAAAGGCACTTTGATTTCATACCGAGAAGAGAGAGGGATATGGGAATGTTTGGAAGAGAGATATGGGGTGACAAGGCGTTTGATAGGAAGAAGATTAAAAGCTTATATGTACCCAGCTTTATTTAGTGTCAGGACACCGACAGGGTGAAAGGTTGATTTAACGTGAAGAGGCGGGGTTAAACAAGGAGTGACAAACCGGTTATTCTTATAACAAATGGATGGCATTAGTTATTGCCGGCGTCAAAGGGAAATAGAGAGAAGGGTGTGAAAACAGATAATGCTCTATGTGGACCATATTGCAGTGTGAAGTACAGATAGAGAATAAATGGAGGAGGACATAAGAAGATGGAAAAAATGTCTGATGGCAAGAGGTATGAAAATGAACGTGAGAAGACGCAAATGTTAGCTACTGGCAGAGAGGCGCTGAAGGAATTCAATATTGGTATTGGAGACAAAGTGGTGAACAGCGCAGATATTTTTAAATATCTAGGTAGTGTAGTTACAAAGGAGGGTGGAAACGGAAAAGATATTATGGAAAGGATAAAGAGTTTTAGTGGATGTTTGGGGGCCCTGTATCCAATCACAAAAAGAACATGTTTCCGCTTGGGGGTAAAGAAGATTATTTTTAATATTGTGTACTGAGCGGAGGTTATGTTCTGACAACTTTGGGTAGGAGAAAGATTCAAGTAGCTGAAATAAAAATTTTGAGTGTCAAGATTAAAGTCAAGGAGATAGGTTAAGAAATAAATGAATGGAGGAAAGAATCAGTGTTTGCCCAATATTGAACAAAATCTGTCTCTTCTCATTTGAAGTGGTTGGCAGTTGAAGAGGAGGATGGAGGAGAGAAGAATTTTAAAAAGGAGATGTTGGGAGTGAATAGTAGATGGAATAGAAATAAGGAAAACCAAGAAAGAGATGGAAGGAAACCATAGAATAGATTCTTAGGAGGTTTGACAAGTTAGGAATCGAAGCTCTTCGGGAATTAGAAATTTTTAATGATAGAACAAGATGAAGGAACATGTTGGTAGAAGCATGACAAATGTATAGTCTACTTCTGGGAACTAAAGAAAAAAAATTATAATAAATATGCAGATAAAATAGCTAAATAATAATAATAATAATAATAATAATAATAATAATAATAATAATAA
>JABUQX010113130.1:0-11499 GCA_015478945.1 Trachelipus rathkii | reverse complement strand
TATATATATATATATATATATATATATATATATATATATATATATATGTATATATATATATATATATATATATATATATATATATATATATATATATATATATTTCGTGTATATGTGTGTGTGTGTTTGTCTATATATATATATATATATATATATATATATATCTTTAAAAAAAAAAATATATATATATATATTTTTATATAAATTTATATATATATATGGGTATATAGGACTACCTATAGGAACAAAAATATATATATATATATATATATATATATATATATATATATATATATATATATATATATATATATATATATATATATATATATATATATATATATATATTTTATATATTTATATATATACTAGAACATTAGAACCTTAGAACATTGGAAATATAGAGACAGTAAGATGCCACATGGGCCTATCGAGACTGTCCCAGTCAACCTAATAGAACCAACCACCAAACATGTTGATGCAAGTCTGCAGAGCAAAATTCTACAACTAAAGGAAAAAACTGTATCCAAAGTACATGGTTACCACACTATAAGTTATAACTTTGTTATAGTCATAACATGCAGTTTAACCTTAATAACTACTGTAACCAAAAAATCGCCAATTTGGCTTAGTCAAAATATACTATATGATAACCAAACTATCCATATACCTGTTCAATCCTTTCTTATATGTTGCAATCAAGTTGCACTCAACAACCTCTTGTGGCAAACCATTTCAAAAATTAACAACCCTATTGCTGAATGAATGCTTTCTTAGATCAAGATGGCATGATTTCTTCTTAATTTTCTTTCCCCTGGTCTCCCGTCCGTGATCTACTAGGAAGAATTTATTGGTCTTCGTATTATCAATATATGTAAATATTTTGTAGACTTGTATCATGTCCCCTCTGAGAAATCTTCTCTACAGAAAACATTCCTAACTTCCTCAGCTTCTCCTCATAGCTCTTACCCTCAAACCCAGAAATAATCCTCGTTGTTCTATATTGCACTCTCCCTAGCATATCTACGTCTTTCCTTAAATAATGGGCCTAAATTTGTGCACAATACTCTAATACTGGCCAAACATAGCTATTATACAGTTTACTTATAACTTCCTTGCTCATGTAAACGACATAGCTTTTTATTACACCTACAATCTTATTAGCTTTATTCTTTACTTTCAAACACAGATTAGCTACTTTCAAATTACTGCTTATAATCACACCTAAATATTTTCCTTGGTCCACAGACTCAAGCCAATCCCCAATCAAATCGTAGTTAAAACTTTTATTTGGGTAACCTAGGTGAAGAACCTTAACTTTTTACTATTAAAATTCATTTGCCATTTATTTGCCCACCCATGAAGTTTTTTAAGATAATTTTGAACCTTTATACATCCATCGCTATTCCCTACTGAGTTAGCCACTTTGGGATCATCTGCAAACTTAAAAATCATAAATTTAAGTCCCTGATCTAAATCATTTATATATTATATGAGGAACAATAGTGGCCCCGGCACTGAACCCTGTGGGACACCACTCTTCACTATTTCCCATGATTCCTTATTGCCATTTAGATTTACACACTGTTTTCTATTCCATAACCACTCTTTAATCCAACCATGTACCACTCAACCCATATCACATTGCAATAACTTCTTCATCAGCTTTATGTGGGGAACCTTATCAAAAGCTTTGCTGAAGTCAAAATATATAATTTTAACTGGATCTTTTCTGTCAGTGCAGTCAGTAATGTATTCCATATATTCTAAAAGGTTTGTCTGACTTGACCTACCCTTTCTAAAATCATTCTGGGAGTCAAACAATATCTTATTACTGTCCAAATATTTCTCTATATGACCTTTCAATAACTTTTCCAAAAGGTTTTACAGCCATAGATGTTAAGCTAACTGGCATATAATTTCCCAAATCTTCCTTATTACCTTTCTTATAATTTCTCTGTCTCTGTCTCTGCCTCTGCCTCTGTCTCTGTCTCTGTCTCTGTCTCTGTCTCTGTTTCTGTCTCTGTCTCTTATAAATATTTCCTTTCTTATAAATATGCACAACACTTGCTGTTTTTCATTTGTCAGGTACCTCACCAAATATTATAGATCGCTTAAAAATCAATACAGTGCCTTTGCAATCCTGGTACTACCCTCCTTCAGAATTCTGACACATATACCATCAGGACCTGCAGGTTTACTTGGGTCATGGTTCAGTAAAGATTTAACAACTTTTACGTCAAATTCAAATTCTGTAAGTCTATTTATTACATGCTTCCAGAACTATTAGGCTCCAAATTATTATCCAATATTTCTTCAGTAAACATTAACGTAAAATGAACATTGAAAATGTTAACAACTCTTTTTCTGAACTCACTAAATTTTTATCAATTTTAATTGGGCCAATTGTACAATTCTTAATTTTAAATTTATAAGCTAAAAAACTTTTTCCGGTCCTTATTACTATTTCTTGCTAAATTAATTTATGCCTCCTCATCCTTTATCATCCTCCCCATTACTACCCTTAAATATTTTAAAACATCTGTGTTTTTCATTGATTTTCTCTCTTATCTCTCTATTCCACCAAACAGGTTTTCTCTTCGCCACCCTAATGGGTTTATCTTTTAACATACTGACATTAATATTCATCAATATTTGCTTAAAATATTCCCACGTGATAAAACAGTTTTGGTCTTTAAACTCTTTATCCCAGTCATTTATACTTAGCATGTCTCGAAATTTGCTAAAATCGCCATTTCGAATATCTAAGATCTTGTCCTTATTAATTTGCAATTTGGGCCCAGATATCACATTCATGTTAAATCTAATTACATTATGGTCACTAACTCCTAAATTTTTCTCAATTCTAACCTCATCCACCATACTATCATCGTTAGTTAATATTAAGTTTAACAGTGCTTCTTGTCTTGTAGGTTCATGGACCATCTGGCTCAAAAAGTTGTCTAGTATACAATTTATAAATACAGAACTACTATGGTTCATATTAGACAAGGAATCCCATTGAATGCCAGAAAAATTAAAATTACCCATTATGACTATAAGTTTTTCTTTATTGTAGCATGCCGTCTTGATTTCTTTCACCATTTCCACGTCTAATTCGTGACTTTGGCCAGAAGGTCTATAAAATACCCTTATTCTGTATGATTTATTGTACATAATGATGTCTACCCACACAGAATCAACATCATGATTAGTTTTAATGTCAGTCATTAATACAGATTGAATATTGTTTTTAACATAGAGGGGCCACACCACCACCCTTCTTTCCTTTACGCTGGTATAAATAAAGTGAATATCCTCCGTCGATTTCATGAATTCCTGAAAGGAGTCTCAATACAATACTTCATTGACCCAAGCTTTCGTTATGCAAATAATATCCTCCGTCGATTTCATGAATTCCTGAAAGGAGTCTCAATACAATACTTCATTGACCCAAGCTTTCGTTATGCAAATAATGTCAAGATTCTTCTTTATGGTATGACTAATCAGTTCATCTTTTTATTTCTAAACCTACTAGCATTTGTGTAGAAGCATTTGATATTCGAAATGCTTACTTGTAGAGTTATCATCTTTATTTGAGCTTGTAACAATGCTAGTCTTATTTATCTCACCACTGCTAAAGTTACTATTGCTATATTTATTCATATCAAGATTTAGCCCATCACCCATAACTTTACCTAGTTTTATGATATAGACAAGTCTCCAAGCTGGTACTAAAAAGCTCAACACTTTTACTCTACTGCAAAATGATCTTTGTCCAGAAATTCTCTCCACAAATCCAAATACCTTATACTTTCTGAAAAACATAATTTCCTAATCTTTTCATTTACAATTATAGCCATACTTACCCATTCCTAACCTGCACCTAACCTAGGTAAAATCTCAAAAATCATGCACCTTCTTCCACTAGCTTTCATCTTCTGAATCAACATCCTATAATCGGCTATTAATTCTTCTGACCTTCTATGTCCTATATTATTTGTAAACACATGCACAATCACATTTGAATCGACATTTATAAACTATATCTCTCTATCTATCCTATCCACAATATCACTCACTCTGGCACCTGGATAAGATACTCCCCATCGTTTCCTTCTATTCATATTTTGAAAAGTCCTATCTTGGTATCGTATCATAATGTCTCCAATAAGCAATGAATGCCTCAGCATTCCTTTAGAAAAACTCAACACTTTCATTGGCCCTCTCTGTTCCCTCCCCACCTGGAAGACAGTCTAACTTGTTACTCCAGGTCACATGCTGACTGACTTTTGAGATCCTAATCTTGTTATTTCTATATTGTCTACAGCTCTCTAATCATCTGCAGACCTATCAACTACTACTTTAGCTTTTACCTTCTCATCTTCCTGCCTAGGTGAATCACTAGTTCTCTTTACCTCTGTATCCCACTCCCTCCTCGCCTCGACATCCCTACTAACTTTTTTCCTAACACTTCCCTCCTTTTCTCAGCTCGAATACTTCAATTCTTTCAATCCCAATGACATTATCTTCACCAGTCATTACAACTCTCACTTCTTTAAAAACAATTCTCTGCCATTCAAAAATCACAAACAGGGCAGACTAATCCAACCATATTTTCCACCTCTCACAGTCCACACTTTATCACAAAGAGCAATACATCACTTAAATTAATATTATAGCTGTAACTCAAACCCTGCCTACCTATTATCCATTTACCACATACAGTTAAATTACTCACTAAAGCTACAAAAGAAATAATAATCTCTTAAAAAGGTTCAAAAAAATTTTAAACAAGCCTAAATTTAGCTTAGCTTAGGGCCAGGAATATATAAAAAATTATAAATGGTAGCGTATAACCTATCTAGTCCATAAGCCATTTCCTTAAATATCCGGTAAGACAACGGAAAGAGCAACCTTACAGAATTTAGAAATTCCTTACGTTTGGTGCATTTTCCTTTAATAAATTTTGAAAATAAATTTGACAAAATGGAAACGCAAACTATGGCATTTCCTAAATTTCGATAACACTGGAAATTAGGATAATATATAATCATTCTAGATAAAAATATAATGAACTATCAATCAGAGTAGAAATAATATCATACGAAATTTTTACAATATAGTATCGGAAAATAATCAATATCGAATTACAGTATATATATATCGATGCTTTTCGGCATCCCTATTCCTCTCACTTCGACTTAGTTATTTTAGAATCAGTGAGATGTGTTTAATGAATTTCAATTTTTTTATACTAAATTTTTTATTATAATCAGCAACCTGTTCTCTTTAACAATACTGCCATTATTCTTAAATCTAAGCACACTAAGATATCCTGATAAACTTAATAAATTATATAAATCTTAGTAGACACTCTTACATCTGAATGAATTAAAATTTCACAACGGATCCTGACACACATTCGATAACCCTAATATAACATAAATTGACATATGAGTCCAACGACACTATACTATAATTCCATTATTAATTTAAAATCATATTTACTCGATTTTATGTATACAACACAAAGCAGAACATCTTTTAATATTGCAGCACATCAAGTTCTTACTGCCCATATCCAAAAACACTTTCTCAAACTTGATCATTATAATTAAGCTAAAAGAATATTGCACGAATGGTATTGATGCACTAAAACGTAACAACTTATTCCCTTACTACCGTTGTGATAAAAGATAAACTCTTACTTGACTTGAGACACAGTTCAGTTTCTCCCATTCAAACAAAATTAGTTGCAAGTAATCTAGCGTCATGCCAACGCCTTTGACGCCTGCCTTTAAAAAAATCTAAGTATAGTACCTATGTTTTAAAATAATTGTACGTTAACAGACCCCAAAATAGATTCTGTAAGATATGAAAAAGAATTAAACTATAAAAAACTTAACTCGGTAATCAGTAGCCAGAGTACTTCACCCACTATAATTTACTAAAAATCACAGAATATACCTCAAATTAAAAATAATAAAAATGAAAGAATTAAAATAACAAAACAAAACGGCTCTCTATTTGGAAAAAAAGTTAACTCCATAAAAGTCTGTATACAAACCTCTCATAGGATTTCTTTTTAATATCATTTTTCATTGTAAGTACATATGAATATACTACATCTAAAAAAAAACTAACATGAAAAATAAAAAAAACATGTGGCAGTCTCTTAAGGACTATGCACACTATGGAATCAACAGATTAAATAAAATTTCATATGTTTTTTCTCATATAAAAAAAATTATTGCGGAGACCTCATGGCTAAACTTTAGGCCATACATATATTCACGCTTATGATAAAGACTCGTAAATCATAACATAGATTTTCTCTAAGTCGTATCCCCCAACAAAATACAATACATAACCTGAACAACTGGAGAGCCCTAACTTGGACATGAGATCCAAAACAAAATTTTAAAAGTCTTATGGAAAAGATTATATTACACAACTTTGCAAAAAGCCTGCTACTTTTCTAAGAGACTCCCCAACTGTTTGTACTTTTTTTACTGCATTATTATAATTTTAAACAGTATATCTGTGACCTTTTATAAAAAAACAAAATGGTAAAAATAAATGGTTGTCTATTACATAATTTTTTAAATTAGTAATGTCAAAATAACAGTCATCAAAACGATTAGAGCGACGGAAGTCGCCATCGCAAATCGATCGTGGCGTTCGCATCCTAGTTCGGAATCCTACGGTAAAATTACCTAGAGAAGTTCCCCCTCCTTGAATAGCATATGCCCAGTGCAGTGTAACTTTTTAATAAAAAAAATTTTAATTTAGTTCATTCATAGAATTTTTAACTATGAGAATTAGTGCAGTTTACCATCATCAGCTGGATTATTATTCTAAATGCAGTTTAAATAATTTGAAGATCTCATAAGATATGGTTGAAATTTTATTTATAATAAATCTGAATATTGGTCAAGAGAAAATATATGTCTAAATTATATAAGTAGACATTTGAGCTCTATTCCTAAAATATCATATTATAATATATAATATAATTATATATATATTACTACTATACTACTATATATAATATACTATATACTATATACTTGTTAAAATATTTAATACCATAATAATATACTATATAAGATTAAACAAATTATAAATACAAAGCTTTAAAATAAATTAAAATAAATAATTATTTGAGAGATAAACAGATCTGTAAATGCGTCAACAAGAGTCCTAACAAGAATATTTCCAATTGATTGTGATATTACAGATCTCAAAGACTATTATTATGCAGTACTCTACAGTCGACGCCAATTATAAGCAAGATAATAATAGAAGGTGAGTGATGTAAAGCGAAAGAGAACTAAGGAAAAGACCGAAAATCAAACCTGAAAATTTTAGACCTTGAGAAAGAAATACTAATTACAGAAACCGAAAGATTTCCAATTTACATTTACATTTCACGGACGTCAGTTGCAGATCTGAAGCAGTAATAAGACACATACACATATAATAATTAGAAGAGATAAGAGTTAGACAAGATAAAATTACGCATATTGATGACGATATGAAATTTTTGCCGATGACCTATGAACGATTAGACAAATTTTGACAGAGACTAAAATGCACGCATTAATAAAAAAATATTTAAAATTTCTTCTCTCTCTCTCTCTCTCTCTCTACTTCATAATAATATATATAAATATATATATATATAGTATATATATAAATATATAATATATATAATCTCCTTTAACTAACAATATATACATTATATATATACTATAATATATATATATAATACACTATATATAAATATATAATATCAACTGATGAGCAGGAGTCGAGAAAAAATAGATCGACTCCCGATTCCGACCCCCAGAGTCGATTTTAAAAAACAACGACTCCCGACTCCCAGAGTCGATTTTGAAAGTTACCGATCCCGACTCCGACTCCCCGACTCCACAACTCCCAATGGCCTATTTACGCACACGTAAACCTTGTTGACAAAAAAAACTTTACAATATTATAATTTAAATTATGCACAATAATAATAATCAATAATAATAAATCAATAAAATAATAATAATAATAATATAATTATAATAAATAATATAATAATAATAATATTATTATTTTAATTATAATATTATTCATAATTCATCATTATCATTCATTTCATTATTATATATATAATTAATTTCATAATAATTATAATTAATCATTATAATTAATATCTTTCTATAATAATAAATACATAATAATAATAACTATCAATAATAAAATATAATAATAATAATAATAATATTATTTACTTATTATTATTATTATATTAATTATATTATTATTATTCATTTATTATTATTATTATCTATTATTACTTATTATATATTATATTATTCTATATTATTCCATTATTAATATTATATTATATATTCATTATTATAATAATAAATAATAATAATAATAATAATAAGAATACATATTATATTATTATTCCATTATTATATTATTATTATTATTATCATTATTCCATTATTAATTATATATTATTATATTATTATTAATATTATTATTATATATATTATATATTATTGATGCATGATGCTTTCGCGAGGCTGGCCTATATATATATATAAATTATTTAATTTTAGTACTATAGAATATATATTTATATATATATAATATATAATATATATATAATATAAATATATAAATAATAATAAATATAAATATATAAAATATATAAGATAGAAATCCAGTTTAAAACCACAAATATCCTCCCCCGATCCCATATCTCAAAAACTACAACATGCTTACGGAAAAGGAATAACATGCTGGAATGCTAGGTCCAATTTTAGTCGAAAATGTATAAAAAAAAAAAAAAAAAAATATAATATTATTTATAATATATATATCGTACAAAAAAAACTTTAAAAAACCTACAGCGAAAAGTAATAAATTTTTATATCTTCTCAACCTTTTTTGTCAAACAATGTAAAAAAATAAAAATAAAAATATTCTTGTTTGAGCATTTAATAATATGATTAGAGAGCCTATTTAGAGACCTTTTATTGATTACTCGTTAAATAATAAATAGACTTTCTATTAAATTGCTTTTTTTTTTATTAACTAAAGAAAATACCCCAAGGTATATACCGACAAGATCACAGAATCGTCTCTCGGACTTCGGGGAACTACGGATAGAACTAAATTTCCCCCCCCTCCGGATGAGGACGTCTCGAAACCGCCCTCTTATGGTATTGAGATTCTGACCGCGAGGGGCTTCCTCCGCCCCTCCCCTCACGGGTATGGAAAACACTCCCCCCCTTGTTTCCCCGTCGCATCGAGCCCCCTACATGCCGTGTGTAATACCTTTACAAATAATCATATATATATATATATATATATAGGAGAAATAAAGGAATGTGTAAAACTAATATAACTTTAAACATTTAAAGATATATATAGTATATATGTATATATAATATATAATATATATATAAATATATACATAATATATATAATATAATACTATGTCCCCTGCTCCTAAAAAAAAAAAAAAACAATATTTTTTATTTAATATTTATTATTATTTTATTTTTTTACATTTTCCTTACTCAAATTTTACAGGATACTAAAATTTGCGTCTAAATGGAACTGGAGAAGAATTTGTAGTTTCTTTTTTTTTTTATTATATTTCGTTCATAGACGGTTCATTCCAATAAAAATTTACCAAATTTCAACAATGTATTCTTTTCCTAGTAGCTATTTAGGGTTTAATATGTTGACTCAGAATTTTTAAACGGATTTAACCATATATAGATGACTAATAATAATATATTGTCGAAAACGTCTACCATACTTATAACTCATATACCCCCCCCCCCCCACCTAAAACAATATAAAACAACCACTATAGTACAATATATATATTAATATAATTATATATAATATAATATATATCATAAATCATATATCTATAGTATAGAGATATTTCGTAATAAGATAATTAAAATTATATAATAAACTACAATCCCTCTACAAAATATCATTAAGTTAAAAATATAAATATAATATAATATATATATATATTATATATAATATATAATAATATATATATATATATATATTATATAATATATAATATTCTATACATATATAGCCCTAAATATAATTATCATATATAATACTATATTATAATATATATTATATATATAAATTAATATATATATTTTATAATATATAAATATATATATATATATATTGATATATATATAGGATATTAAATCCGAAAAAATAAATAAAAAAAAAAAAAAAAAAAAAAAAAAAAAAAAAAAAAAAAAAAAAAAAAAAAAAAAAAAAAAAAAAAAACAAATTTCAAATTCAGACACTCCAATTTAGCAGAAGGAAGAAAATAATTTAGACGAAACTTGGGAAAAAATTGGAATAATTTTTTATGTTAATTTGAAAATTTTCTCTTGCCGTTTTTAAATTAGTTCTCCACGCACACCCTTGAAATATACGAGTATATATATAATCTGGAGTCGACGTTTTCAGGGTAGAAGTCGAGCAGGAAGTGAGTCTGAGTCGAATTTTCAAAAAGTGGATCGAGTCGGAGTCGAGTAAAAAAAAACGAATCCTTTCGACTCCCAAAAACAATTTTGTATAAACTTTGTCACACAAAAATTTGGAAAACTTAATTGAATTTTTATTATAAAAACGTACATTTTTTTTATTTTGACATTTGTTTGTAGCCATTTAAGTTTAATTATAACAATTATAAAATAAAGATATCACACACACACACACACACTACTTGACTATTTGATGGAATTGGATTTAAAATTATCAGGTGAGCGATGCTATTAATAATCGTACAAATTTAAAGTCAATTTAGAGTACATAACTGATTTTAAAATATAGAAATCACACCAATTATAGATAGTTGCAATAACTAAAAGAATCGGGATAACATACATACATTTATGTACAACAAAAAATAACATATAAACTAGGCAAGCAAAACTCACGGAATTGTCATCGAGTTGTGTCAGCTTCAAACATACTTCCGTAATCCTAATGCAAAGTGAATTTCTATAATAAAATCTATTTAATTTTTTTGTGTGTAGAAGATCAAAAAAGCAAAGAAATATATCTATTCTACCAACAACCAGTAAGTTAATGGTAAATATAAATTTAATAAATAATAAATAACTTTGATAAAAAATAAATAAATAATTAATCAGTTTGAATAATAAATAATTCATTTTCTTTACGGCGAGACAATTATTTTATATGCTTAATCTATCAATATTCTTGATTCAGCAAGTGTTACTTTAGCAGATTATATAATATATATAAATAATAAATATATTTATATATATATATTATATATTAAATATTATATAACTATATATATATATACTATCAAATATATATATAATTATATATACTATATAATATTAATAATATACATATATCAGTGCGACCTTCTCACAACTATTTTACTACTCGATCTTCCTA
>JABUQX010113129.1:35000-39978 GCA_015478945.1 Trachelipus rathkii | reverse complement strand
ATATATATATATATATATATATATATATATATATATATATATATATATATATAGCATATATATATATATATATATATATATATATATATATATATATATATATATATATATATATATATATATATATATATATATATATATAATAGTGGTGGTTTTGTGAACTGAAAAAACATTGAGGCACTTAATATATATAGAGAGTATATATATATATATATAGTTTATTGAGTATATGTATAAAGAAAGAAAGAGACAGAGAGGAAATAGGAGAGAAAGAGTATATATATGAGAGAGAGTGAGAGAGAGGAGCAGGAGTAGTAGTGAGAATAGAGGGTGACCATTGTGCAGCATTGTGTTAGTAATGAGTTATAATATAGAAATGAATGGATGGACACTTGTAGCAGGATAGTTTTATTAGGTCTGAAAGAATATTGGCATTGTATAATGAAAGATATGAACAGGTGGTGGACACAAGCATTGAATTCCTATTTTTAATCAATTATAAATGGTAACGTACCTTCCAAAAAAATGCAGAGAGCAAATTTCAAGACGGCATACAATACATATTCGTGAATTTAATTTTTTATGTTGTTTTTTTCCGTCTAAGAATCTAATAAAATACCTCGTTTAATTTAAGAAATTAAAATTGAAGTAGAGATTTACTTGTTCGTAATGAACAGTTCGTTGTATGATCATTCATATATTTAAATTTTAATATTAAATTTGATAGAAAAACTAAGATACCCATAAAACCAATTATATGTTAAAAGGAAGCAAGAAAATCGAAGACCAACTCAATAATTATTTTGTTAATATCTTCACAGGATATCGAAAAAACAATGCATTAATGAACTAAGATGCCGAATAATAATGTGCTTTTCTTTTAGCCGAGTTTGATAATATAATTAGCACCTTGCCTCCGTAGAAGTCCTTTAAAGAAGAAACTTTGCCTCTAAGGCCCCGTGTCCTGCATTTTCGTAGTGAAAATGTTTATGATTTCCTGAAGTGTCAAACTTGTAAATATTTTTTAACCATATATTTACTAATCAATAATTTAATGTATGAACTAAGAAATAGGGTAAATATATATATCGTGTTCTATTATATATTCGAAAATTAAAGGTTTATTTTTTTTTTCCTCCTTCTCCATTTGAAAATTGCTAAGCTTACACAGAAGGCTATCACTAAAAGATTCAAAATTACAACTAAAAAATTATTAACAAAATATAGTAAATTTAGCATAACTCTCTCTCTCTCTCTCTCTCTCTCTCTCTCTCTCTCTCTCTCTCTCTCTCTCTCTCTCTCTCTCTCTCAATATATATATATATATATATATATATATATATATATATATATATATATATATATATATATATATATATATATATATATATATATATATATATATATATATATATATATATATATATATATATATATATATATATATATATTAAATAATTTTTTTTATTTAATTTTTTAAAAAAATTGGATTTCTTGCCAAATTTCGAGAGGAGGCTTTGTGGAAAAATCCTCAAAATAGACAAAATAAGAATAAGGTTTCTTTTACGTTGCCATGACAACCAGTGTTTTGAAAGCATTATAATTATGCTTTCTTGGAGGCACAATTCAAAATTCCTCCAGTCAATGATTCTTTATGAAAAATAATGTTTTGCAAGAGAATAAATGATCTTAATGTAAAATTAGCGTTCTTGTATAACATTTTAAACATTATTTTAATAGTAATAAATAGTAAATTGAATTATTTTATTACATTAGTTGCTTTTATTTTTTTAGAGGAGGCCCGGCCTCCTGTACTTGAACCCATGCCTGATATATATATATATATAGTATATATATATATAGTTTATATATATATATATATATATATATATATATATATATATATATATATATATATATATATATATATATATATAGTATATATATATATATATATATATATAGTGAGAGAAAGAGTTTATTTATGTATATAGCAGGAGAGCAGCAGAGAGAATACATGTTACATGACACATACACATACATACATACATACATACACACACATACACACATATTTTACATGACACATACATATTAAAGGATGTTGACACACATACACATATACATACATACATGACATACATCCACACATACATATATATATATATATATATATGAGTTACATATACATATATATATATTTATTATTTTATATAAGTTCTATATATAGTCATATATATATATATATTATTATATATATACATATATATATAATTATTTATATATATATAAAAACATATATATATATATATATATATATATATATATATATATATATATATATATATATATATATATATATATATATATATATATATATATATATATATATATATATGAAAGTATATAGTTTATATAGTGATATAGCAGGTTATATAGCAGTATATATATATATATATATATATATATATATATATATATATATATATAGTATATATATATATATATATATATATATATATATATATATATATATATATATATATATATATATATATATACATATATATATATGAAAGAAATATATATATATATATATATATATATATATATATATATTCTCTCTTCTATTCTATACCAGTCTAATACCTTCCCCTTCAACCCCTACCTCTAATTCTTTCATCATCCCATACATATAGAAATTAAATACCCAATGAAACATAACACATCCCTGCCTCATATTAATATTAAACCATTCACTTTCAACTAAACTTATTCTTACATACTTTTCATTATCGGCATACATACCTTATTTTTGATTCCATTAAAAAGCCTACTATCAACACCACATATCACTAACACCTGCCAAAGAGCTTTCCTATCAATACTATCATACGCCTGATGCCAGTCCATAAAGCCTAAATACAATTCAATCTTCTTCTCTCTCATTTCCTCTTTTATTTGCTACAATGTAAAGATTTGATCTACACGAACTCAAGCACTTCTAAATGCACCTAGCTCTTTGAAAATCAGTCCTTCAGTTACTAAAACACTCTTTTGAACAAAAATAAGAATAAATATCTTCACTAAGACACTCAATGAACTATTTCCTCTAGAGTTCCTGCAGTTCCCCTTATCTTCCTTACCTTTATTTAAGGGATAACTGCTCTCCTAAAATCTTTAGAACTATACCCTTAATAAATGCTTTGCCACACAACTTTCACATCCAGTCAATCACAATCTCGCCTCAATTCTTAAACATTTAAGCTGGAATTCCATCTATATCTGCAGATTTACCATTCATCAACTTTCTCTCTACTTATTACCTCCCCACTATTAATTAGCTCATCCCCAAAATAAAAAATTTCTTCTTAAACTATCAAAGTCACACACATTTACTGCAACCTTTTCATTACTGCCAATGATATGCATATTCTCAAAGTGTTCCATCCACACTTTCCACAAAAACATTTCATCAGTCACTAAAGTACCATCCCTATTCTTTATTCTTGCATATTTCTCTACACCTTTCTTTTGAAATCTCATCATTGACCTTTAGCACATTCAACCACGCCTCCTTATTTAATTTTTGACTGTTTGCATCACCTCTTCATTTCACCATTCACTGTTGACGTTCTTACTTCCTACTTTAACACATCCACACATTTCTCTACCACTATTAACAAAGGCTTCCTTAATTTGTTTAGTTTTATCTTGCTCACATTCACTGATTTATTTGTAAGTGCTCTCACGGACTTTTCCTTATAACCTTGTTCACTTAACTTTTCACTCTTAATTCTTCCCACTGCCTTCCTTATCTCTTTCCCCTTCGTTCATACCTCACTAACAAATCTTACATAAAACATCATAGTAATCTAATATTCCCATCACCAACCTCTTCACTGATTTATGGTCCCTCACATACTTCAACATATCATTCTTCACAAAAACAAAATTAATCATACTCTTCATATCGATACCATCTTTATTCACCTAAACTCTCGAATACTCAGGAATACTCCTTTGCCCGAAGAATGTATTACTTACAAACATACCTCTCTACTCACAGAAATCAATCAACTTCCTATCATTCTCATTTTCTCTTGGGCATTAGTTACTCCATCCCTTTTTCGATAACCTACCCAACCATTTACGTCGCCCAGCATCTACTTACTTCATCTAAAACATCATTAAAATTATCCCAGAAAGTCACACTATCCTCAATAACACCCTCAGATGGACCATATGTTAAAACCACATATACCTTGACCTTCTCAAATTTAAATTTCTCATTACGATCCGACGGAAAGATTTGATCAACGATCTGATGATTCGATCTGATC
Organism: Trachelipus rathkii; assembly: GCA_015478945.1. Lineage (NCBI taxonomy): Eukaryota > Metazoa > Arthropoda > Malacostraca > Isopoda > Trachelipodidae > Trachelipus > Trachelipus rathkii. Next base: position 35,635 of record JABUQX010113129.1, on the reverse strand, counting down.
TGATCGCGCGTTGATCCTGCTCGGATGACGTCCGGGGTTGGGCACCTGGCTATGCGCAGCCAGCGAACGCAATTGCGGCGCGCAGCTGGGCGAACAGCAAGCAAGGCGGTTCTTCTTCTTCTTCTTCTTCTTCTTCTTCTTCTTCTTCTTCTTCTTCTTCTTCTTCTACCTTTTTCTCCACATTTAACCCTCAATATATATATATATATATATACATAGTCCATTCAGTAGATCTTTCACCGAAATGGCAATTTATTAAAAAAAATTCCTCACTCTAGTATTTTTCTTTTAACCAATACATAGGTATTGTCAGACGCTTCAAACGGTTGTAAAGCGAAGAATCTAATGAAGAAATATTAAGTTTAAATCTATGTAAACCAACGTAACTCAACATAACCTTCAAGAAAAAAACAGAAACCACAACTAAATGTAGTTTATTTTTATATCTATAATTTGTTTCACTGCATTGTTTAAAATAAAAGAAGAACAGGCATCTGGCCCCCTGAGCTTTTGTAGATTTTGCTCGATAATATACATAACAAAAATTAAAAAAAATAACCAAATTTTTATCTATTTCCAAATAATTTTACATAGGAAAGATCTCACTGAATGTCTATATATATATATATATATAT
>JABUQX010113129.1:0-32500 GCA_015478945.1 Trachelipus rathkii | reverse complement strand
GAATATTCGGATACAATCAAAACAAGTGGAACTGATCAAATTAGAAAAAAAAGTTAAAATGCGAAACGTAGAAGCAGCAGTGAGAGAAAACAACATTAATTAGAAAATACTATTCAAACTATTGTGGATAAATATTTTGCAGCACCACTTATGGAACAAAGATTGGATGCTGATCCACTGTTATGGTGGAAAGAACTAAAAGGTCTCTATCCTGATTGCATCTTACCTGAATTAGGCTAGGAAATATCTCTCTACTCCACCTTCAAATGTATTTTAGCGAGAGAATGTTTAGCCAAGCAGGAAATATTTATACAAATAAAAGGAATCGCCTTTCTCCAACACTAGCTGATCAGCTTCTGTTTCTTCATCAAAATTTAAGAGCATTTGATTTTAAGTATTAGAGAATGGTTACCTAAATAGCAATGCAAAATCTATTTAACTTTCCTTCCACTGACTTTGTGCTTAACAATATAATTTAATTTTCACAAAACAAATCTATTGTGATACTCTATACAGTATCGATAACAGCTGGTACATGCACTTTATAATATATATATATATATATATATATATATATATATATATATATATATATATATATATATATAGTTAGTATATATATAAAGAAATATATATATATATATATATATATAGATATATATATATATATATATATATATATATTTTATATATATATATATATATATATATATATATATATATACTGTATATATAATATATTTAATATGCTGACTGTCGTCGGAGTTGGACGCATTAACAACAGCTGGGAGAAAGAAAAAGAAAGGAGAAGATCTAGAGTAAAGACTAAGATGAAGGCTGAATATAAATCTTTCAAGAGAACTATTAAATGTAAGAAAGTTCAAAATTTTTTTTACCTAAGTAAAGTTGGAACCGCATTGTTAAGGGGTAGTTTATTATTTAGAAGCAGCTAGCAAAATTAGAGAATCCCGATGAAAATTTTAATTTTAGATTCACATATTGTGAAATCGAAATCAGATTATTAAACAAAATTAAATTGATATTTTAACGAAGCAAGTAAAGAGGAGCAACAAAATCTTTAACCAGTTTTTTTCAAAATTTGTCAATTCAAAATATACAAATAAAGCGGTATCCGAACTAATTTAGGTGTGCAGTGGCAAAATCTTTCAATCAGATCTTTTTGAGAAATTACAATTTGGATTTAAAAAATAAAGAAGCTGCAATGAGTGATTTCTGGCCTAGATGTGAAGGTTCCGATGCAGTTTGTCAATATGAAAATTATTCCCGCATGGCTCTTCGAGGATGGGAACCCTCTCTGCCATTCTACCTTCCATAAAAATGGGTTGGGATAGTCTAGCAAGCCACCAACCGTTATCAATTGCTCAAGAAACTCATGTCTTGCCTCGAAACCCTTTGAGCTTCGTGCAAGACAGCTGACAGGTGCATACGCCTACAGGAGGTTGGTGAGAAAGTGAGAAATATATATATATATATATATATATATATATATATATATATATATATATATATATATATAAATATATATATATATATAAAGTATATATATAAATATATATATATATAGAAATATATATATATATATATATAGTTGCAAAACCTTTGTATATTATAATTTAAAATCTTGTTTATAATTTTAAAGATTAAGGGTATATATCATAATTTTTTTTAGTCTTTTAAGCTGCTATGGCATGTAGCTTAAAAAAGTTCTTTACCAATTTCACAATCTTTCTGAAAATATTTTAAAATTCAAAGAGAGGAAAAGAATTGTTTATGTTAAGTACTCGTTCCAATATGAAAGCTTGTTGTTTGATTAAAATAATTATTCTATATTCTACTAATGGTTTTTATTTGCTGAAGTATATTAAGTATAGATTTTCGGAATATTAAGTTATTAATTTAATATAACAGAACACTACAACAAAAAACATATTAAAATAATTTCTTTACTTTTTATATGAATCAGTTCTTCTAAATAAAATTTTTTATTTCATTAAATGTCTCATTATTACTTTCTCAATGAATTATAACTATTTTATTTTCAAAACTATCTTTTAAAAATATAGGTCTCCGGCTGGAGAAAAGTTTGGAAACTAGTTGTTCTTCCGGAGCCGGAGATCTTTAAAAGGCCGGAACCTGAAAAGCCGGAGCTGGCCGGAAGCTGTGGAGGCGGAGCCGAGATCCGGTGCATGCCTAATATATATATATAAGAGTAGGTATAAATATATATATAGAGAAAGAAAGAAAGAATATATATATATATATATATATAAATATATATTTATTAAATATTTATATAAATATAAAAATAGAAATGTAAAAGCGTATATATATATATATATATATATATATATATATATATATATATATATATATATATATATATATATATATATATATATATATATATATATATATATATATATATATATATATATTAGGGTGGTCACAAGCTATAAGGAATGGGGAAATTTGTTTTCTTTGTATTTTCCGTGGGACCATCCCTAAAAGTTGCCAATTCAATTGAATAACGTTAATTCGTGCATCATTTAGTTTAATTTTGAAAATTGGGAATTTTACAAAAAGCCGCAATTTTTCCTTCATAAAAGAAAACTATTCTTCCTAGAAACCTAACTCTTGCTTTATTTTATAGGAAATGTTGTTATTTTGAAGTTTTACTCACCTTTGTCTTCTACAACATCAACGAACATGAGTTTACGGAAGAAAGAAAACAATTTTTTAGTTGGCCATATGTCTCTGCAGCAAATCACTGGCAGTTAATTGCCATCTAGTTTTCCAGTTTTAAGCAGTTTATATATGCGCCAATTGAAATTTAATCCGAAGATGCAAGGTCATTATATGCTTAACCTCGCTATTTACTGTTCGGCACTACATATTTGTTGTTATGTTAGTGTACCTGTTTCTGTCCTCTTTTACATTTTTGCGAACACAGTGCTACGTATAGCAGAAATATTTTTGAACCACAGCGGGTATGCTATCAAATTCTGTGTTGTGAAAGGCGCTACAAATGTCTGCCAGCTATGAGACTATTTGCTTCTTTAAAATGGAAGTTTATGAGAGAGATGCTAACTCTATCCGGGGAGAACTCATGTGGTTTTTACTACTCAGTTAGGCACAAAGCTTTTCAAAGAGGGGCCAGAAAAATCGTTGTTTGCCGAGAAAATGTTGACGACGACCCTCGTTGTGGAAGACCAAATCTTGTGAACAAACGATTAAAATGTGGTCAACCTAAACGTTTATTGTAAAATGTTGGAAGTTGTTAGAGCTGATGTGATGGTAGAGAGACCGTCCGGTTCAGTGTCAGATGATTGCAGAAGAAGAAACGGTTGGATAAAAAATAGAGTTCATTAGAATTTTTTACTCGAAACCATTTGCAAATTTGCAAAAAAAAATTTATTAGATTAGCAGCTTGCTTGTATACTACTTGTCTTTGGTGAGCAGGAAGCGAACTGGGTCAAAAATTTTGTCAAAGATTTACTGGAAAAGGACTACTCGAATGGAGCACATTTTTTGAGAATTTTAAATCACTATCAGCAAATATATAATGGGTTTTGAGTTACTACGATTCTGAAACCCAAACGGCAAAGTGTCGGTAATGGCGATTGCAAAAAATTCTCCTCGTCCGAAGAAAGCACGTATGAGCAAGGTCAAGTTGAAAACAAGATTATTGTTTTTTACCGACAGCGGTTAGTATTGGTGTCACCGATAGGAATTGTTTCTTACGTTAACAGAAATGTAGCCCTTCAGAGATAAGCACAGAACAGTTAGGGCGTCACGTCTTTGACAGAAAGAGTAATGTCTTGCAACGATGGAACTATTCGAAAACGTGAAGTTTCCACATAGCGAGCGCAATCACTGAAGACAGCCAGTAACTCACTGCAGCCAGTTTCGAATCGCAGAAAATTGTAGGGGTTCCGATCTTAAGGGCACACAATACACGGCTAGACTCTCTCACACCTCTTAAAATTGCTTTATACAAATTACAAATTTTTAAATTATAAGAACAGTTGTACGTCCTTGCGGCAATAGAAAAACCACTCGTTGCCAGTAATTCCCACATCCCTCCATTCCACAGCGACCCATGGACATTCTAGCGCTTCCCGTCTCGGAGATTTTCTAACCCTCTTTTCTTCATAAGTCGAAAATGAAAGTCGTAGAATGACGCAATGAGGGTCGTATCATTTTCGGACCAATTTAGACCCACGCCAGATATGGACAAGTTAAAACATCACTTCCAGGAAATAAAATAATCAGAACGTTACCCTCCAATGGGTTTTGACTACTGTGCCTGTGCGTTATGTAAGTTGTTCATCTAAAAACTTTAATTGTGAGGTTAGAGAAATGGGATGCGAACCATATTTTAGCTGTTAGCGTGAAGAAAGCGCAGGTTCTTTTCGATCTCTCCTTTTTCTTCGTTTAGGAAAGTTATCTCCTGAGTTTGTGAATGAGGTGATAAATAGATAGCCATGGAAAGTTTACATCCTACCTCTATTCTTGTGAAATTCATTCTTTAAAAACTATATTAGTTGCGTTATTATTATTATTATTAGTATTTGATTAATTTTAATATAATTAATTATAGGAATAATATATATGAATGTATATATTGAATTATTTATTAATGTATTAATTATTAATTATAGCAATTATTACTAAAATATATTAATGTAATATAGAAGATGTAAATAGAATATTATTATTGTCATTAGTGTTATTATTGATTATTAATTTATTATGTATTAATAATATATAACCTAACTAAGAATGACTATTTAGATATTTCACAAAAATGAACACATTTAAAAGCAAATTAAATTTATTAACTTGCATGAATACATCGTGTCGCTTTTACAGGAGATGGACTGGGGAGAGGCATCTTGCATATATACAGTATATATATATTATATTATATAAAAAAAAGTCTCCTATACCTTATATACTATAAATTATATATTATATATAATCATATTAATACCTATATATTATAATTATTATATATGTATACAATATAATTAATATATATATATAATACTATAATAATAATAAATGGTTTATATTTATTTTTTATACTTTATACATTTGTTCTGATATACTATATAATAAAATATAATCCTCGCCAAACTAATCTTTTTTCTGATAAAATAAGATGAAGATTTCGATGGGGAAAGTAGGTCAGTCTTTCGTAAGTTCAAGGTATGTAAAGAATTTTTATTTTTATAGATCATTTATTTATCTTACTTATCGGATTTATTATCTATTTATCTATAATTTTCCTTATTTCACTTGTTCTTTTAAAAAAAAACCAAAAAAACAATAAAAATAAAAAAAAAAAAAAAACAAAAAAAAAAAAATCAGGATCGGAAGTAAAGAAAACGTGTTGTGATGTCTAGAAATTCTTTGAAATTCCATAAAAATAAAAAATAAAAATATCATGAAATACTAAAAACAATAAACGTAAGAACTATAAAAATTTCAAAAGTTCACAAAACCATTGTCATAATCGATTTTGACACAAAGAGGAAAAACGGTAGTAGGTAGAATATTTTAGTCCGAATAGCATAATAATGGATAGTAATATCTGATAGTACAACATAAGATATACATATATAATGATGTTACTTGTATTACTTACACACATATATCAATCACCTATCAACTACAATCCGACACAGCACACCACACCACACACACCACACACACACACACACACACACACACACACACACACACACACACAGCAAATATATACATAAAACAATTTAACCATTGAATGACATTCACCAAACGCTTAAATATTTTATTTTTATTAAGTACTGAATTAATTCAAAGATTTCCTCAATTCCCACTTTCGTATCTTGCATAAAACGTACGGATAATTATTTTCATTTAATCTCTATCCATAAATTATTTGTTACAGGTTAAGGCGAAGAAGAAGAAGTAAGAAGCCTCATAGAAAAAGAAGAAGTAGAAAGAAGAAGAAGAAGAAGAAGAAGAAGAAGAAAGAAGAAGAAGAAGAAAGAAGAAGAAGGAAGAAGAAAAGAAGACAGAAGAAGAAGAAAGAAGAAGTAAGAAGAAGAGAAGAAGAAGGAAGAAGAAGAAGGAAGAAGAAGAAGAAGTGAAGAAGAACGAAGAAAAGAAGAAAGCAGAAGAAGAAGAAGAAGAAGAAAGAAGAAGAAGAAGAAAGAAGAAGAAGAAGAAGAAGAAGAAGAAGAAGAAGAAGAAGAAGAAGAAGAAGAAGAAGAAGAAGAAGAGAAGAAGAGAAACCGACTATCATCCATCCTTTTCCACATGAACCAAACCATCTCAACTACTCATTACTCTCTATTTAGCTCCTTTTCAATCACACCACACATACGCTCTAATTACGTTCACCCCATTTTTTATCCAAATTTCTCCACAGGCGGGGGCAACTAACACGGCCCCTAAAATTGTCCATCTGCACACATTGTACTTTAGATCTATATCTTTCTTATTCCAGACCATAGTCTCACTAATATACATTAACACAGTTAGGCATTAACATATCCTCATCGTTTAAGACCTAGTCGCCACTCAAGAGCTTAGTCTGTTTCCTGTAACATCCACCAACGATTAATGCACCAAAGCCACCTTCCTTGCACATTCACAACCTTTGCGTACTACGACTCTTGCATCATCTCGACTCTAATTTTCATCCAACATAGTATCTAAAAATTTAAACTCAGGACATTTATTCCAACTGCTCATCATCTAACAACTTCACACCGAGGTATTTGCTCCGCTCAACACATAAAAACAGAATTCAATTTTCTTGTTTTCCACCTTAAAATAAGTTACTCTACTCCTCCATATCATTAAAAAAAAAAAAGCCTTGTAAGGAATGGCAAAAAAAGTAAGTTCTAACTCAAAAAGCAATAATCCCACTTCCCCACTACAAAGTCGTTCTTGCCTGCTCCCAACTTTACCGAAACAGCGGACCATTAAAAAACCAACTTTTCAAGTAGATATATTCTTTACCCAATCCAATAACCTACCCCTTAAAAAATGTGTTCCTGCCCCCAAAAATAAAGAATGGGGAGAATAAGGAGTGAGAAGTTAATACGGGTCCCTTGTAAAAAGTGTGGGAGGGGGGAAAAAAAAAATTTTGGCCCCGAATATTTTGGGGGAAAACAAATGACTTGTCACGTAGGTCATATCAGCACAGGTATTATCAGAGTGTGGATAAACATGAACTCGGCCCTCATATCACATAGAAGCAATTATAACCATGCTATAGATATACTAATAATATACAGGCAATTTTCAATACTCCGGAAACACATCTAAGAAAACAAATCGAGGTCATTTTGCATAAAAAATTGGAACAATTTCAATCAACATACCGAGGTGATTAAGAATCTATTAATTTAGTATTTCGCATACAACTAAATGTCTTTTTTATTGTTTAAGGACATCATATTTCTACAAAAATATTATGAGGACTATGACCAACGATCTTGCAAAAATTCATAAGCTGCGATATGATCTTATTTTATTTTGTGCCTCTTCTCTTCTTATCTGGGATCGTCTCTTGCACTTGAAGAGGTCTTCACAGCCACGAGACCGATAAAGCTCGCATATAAATATGTTGTATATAATAAAGTTATAAGTTAAAGTTTTGTATGTGTTTAGAAACAATTTGAACTTGTGAAAATTTTGAAGGATCGATTATTAGTGTTGAGAAATTCTTTGTACATTTATTTTTAATTAATGGTTTTGTAGGTTATATTTTCGTTTGAATTTAATATAATATGTAGTATTTTACGACTCTAAGTTCAGGTTGCCATAATAACATTTTGTAATTAAATTATATATTATATATATATATTTTTTATATATTTTTATAATTAATATATATAATATATATATTATATTATATATATATAATATATAATATATTATTTATAATTTTATTTTTTTTATTAGTTATTATATATTTTTATTTACTATATATATTATATTATTATTTTATTATATATTATTATTATATATATACTTAATTATATATTATATAAGGAAAGACGACTGAAAAATGAATTGAAAAGGAATATAATAGTACCATTAAGCGACAATTACTTCTTATTCTTCTTTTTAGTATTTAAAATTATTTTTCAGTATTTTGTAAATTTTTATAAAACTTCAGCTTTGTTGAGTCTGTGGTCTTGCGCAACGGTTAACAAGGATCTAAAGAATTGGAGGTTAGGCTCTTCTTTTCAATAGTCCAAAATATTTTTTTGAAATATTTATTTTTATATTAATATAATTAAATTTAATCTACCTCATTTCTTTTTTTTTTATCTTTTTTTCGATTCTGTAATAAGATGATTTTTCTGCTAAGAGAATAAAAAATATCGCATGAATAAGGTGGAAAGATGTGTGTCCAATTTGTTTTCCTAAAGTTCCTATTAGCAAGATATTAACTTTATTGTTCAGTAATTCAAAGTTAGAATTATGTTAACTACGTGAGTATATATTTCCTATTGTATTTTTTTTTTTTTTTCTTTTTTATTTTTTATTTTTTTTTTTTTTGTGTATGGCTTATATTTTTTAGAGCTTCACAAATAATTCTTGTATTTTGTATTTTTTTATACTTGTATGTAAACTAGAAGGGATTTGAAAATTAATATTTATCATCTATTCTTGGAAGTGTTATATTTTTCCAATTTTTTTTATTTTCATTTAAAGAATAAAATGGTGGTAGAAAAAATTTGAATTTACCAGAATGATGACTGACAATGGAGTATTTTTTTTTTTAATGTTATATATTTTGATTTTTATATATTCCTTATTTTAATTCCTGCGCTTTCTTAGTTTTCATCATACTCATTTTCCCAATTAAAATTTGTAAATTTTCTTACATTTATTTTAGATATTTTCTTTAGACCTTTTGTTTTTATAAATTTTTATGTTTAATTATAAGTATTTCTTTGCTGAAATTCTGTGATACTATAAGTTGATTGAAAATAGAAAATGTATTTTTCATCTTGTTGTCATCATAATCCTGATAGTTATAAGTGATACTCAAACGTAATTTTGAGAATAGAAATATGTCTTTTTAATTTTTCTTTGTTTATCTTTTTTTTTTAATTTTTCCATATTTCACTATTTTTGTATTATTTTTCTATTATTTGTATCTTGTTTTATGTAAATTATGCTCTTTTTATTCTGATTAAATGTGCTTATTTTTCATATATTGTTATTAATTGTTTTATTAATTAAACATGCTGCTGATGAATATTGAATTTATTGGAGATTTAGTATTTGTTAGTCCTGTGTTAATGTTAGTGTTTTTCCTATAAATGCTTGTTTCTGAAATTTGTTTTGTTTTTCTCCCTTTATTATATTATTTTAATCACTCTTTCCTACTTTCACTTGAGTTCTCCTTCTTAATCAATTGATCTCTTTTTTTTATCGTTTTTTTAAATCCTTGAACACGTATTAAATATGATTTGTTTATTTAACAATATTTATCAATTCAAACATCCTAAAAATATTCGAATTATTCTCTATTCTTAATGTTTGTGTATTGAAGAAGGTTTGTTTATACATACCGTTTTATTATATTTTATATTATATTTATATTTTTTTATTATTTTATTTATTTATCTTATTTTTATTTTATATATTATATTATTCATATTTTTATATTTTTAATTTTTCTTTAGATATTATATTATATCAATTTATATTTTTATATGTATAATTATAAAAGATATTATATATATATATTATTATATATATTATATAGTATTTATATTAATATAAGTATAATATATATATATATAATAAATACACTTATAATAAATTATTTTTTGAAACTATATGTTGTATTATTATTATTTATATTATTTTATATTATATAGTTATATATTTATTATATATATATATATATATTTTATTAATTATAATATTATTATTATATATCTTATTATATTATATATATTATATATTATATTTATTATTATATATATATATAATAATTATATATATTTATTTCATATATATATTAATACCAAGAGAGAGAATTGAAGTTAGGCTTAATAAACGGTCAAAATTCCATCTTGAAGTTATTGCTTGATAGAGGGCTAGTTTATATTTTTTAAATTGAAAGATGACATTTTTAAGTCCCTTAGCATTCCTCTCTCTCTCTCATCATCTCTCTCTTCTTCTCTCTCTCTTCTCTCTTTCTCTCTTCTCTCTCTCTCTCTCTAGTGTGTTTCTTTTCTCTGTTACGTTGATCTTATTAGGTAAAAGGATCTTCTCTATCTCTCCCTCTCATCTCTTGTCTCTCTCTCTCTCCTCTCTTCTCTCTTCTCTCTCTTCTCTCTCTCGTCTCTCTCTCTGCTCTCTTCTCTCTCTCTCTCTCTCTCTCTCATCTCTATTAATAATTTTTCTATTAAGCATAAAAATAAAAATTGAATTTTTCGAAAGAAAATATGTTCGTATGGTAAATTCGCAAAACTGATTTATATTTATAAAAAGGAATAAAAAGATACTCGAAGAAATTGAATATTGATTAATTAAGTTGAACAAGATATAATCACGTTCTAAATGTGTTATTCAATTTGGAGCTCATGATATATTATAATTATATATAATTACTAGTATATATATATATATGTATAATAATATATATTATATTAATATATATAACACATTATTATAATATATATGTAATATAAGTATAATACTATTATAGTATAAATATATATATATATATATATTAATAATATATATATATATGTAGTTACGTCAAATTATAACTTTGTAAAAAATTTTTTAGGCAATACCCCAACGTAATGGTAAGATTTAAGCGAGCAAAATTTCAGCATAAATCCGAAATTGATCAAATGATATTAATTGAGCGGGCAATTTTGTAAGAATTTATTCCGTTTCTCAGTCAGATGACAGGGAAGAGCTAAAGACCGGAGTATATGTCAACGAATGGAAAATGCCTTTCTCCACAGGTTAATTATCCTCTCTTTTGATATGTCAGAAAGAAAGAAAGATTAATTTCATTTAGGTATAAAAGGTGTATAGGCTTGCGACTTGAATTTTTCGATACTACTAAAATTTTTTCGCCACCAAAAGAAGTAATCAGATTTATGGCATTGTGGAAAACGCGCTTTGTGGAAAATGCTGATGACTTACCAATTTTCGTTCCTTATTCCACACGTGTAATCCTCAAACATTTGATAAGGACTTGTTTACTTTATACTTTCTATTTATTAGCTAATATTTATACTTATTGTTGAAATAATAAAACATACATTATTTTCAAAACTATGGCATTCTAAATTACCATCGCCTCTTAACAATGATTAGGGTTGCAACATTGCTTCATAAAAAAAACCACCAGACCGACCCTTTAATAATTGGTTAGAACCCGGAAGAATGAAACGCACCTCGAAAACTTCTATCAACGGCCTTAATCTGAAAGTTAACAAACAAATGAGCAAAAAAGCGAATAAAAAACTACAATAACAAAATCCCATATCAGAACACTCGGAAGAATAAATGACTCAAGCAAATCTGAAACTTCAATTTTTCATGTTTAATTTTTGCAATTATGCGTCTTACTCTTTCACAAGCTCTCCATAGTTCGAGGATTCATCGTCAGACATAATAGTGATCAATCATTCCTTTACCGCGTATGGATTTCTTTCAATCATTATTAAGTTTGGATTATGGGCCAGAAATCATTTTGTGGGATTCCACTTTGACGAACTCTGAATTTCCGTGTTTTATCAGATATTCTAAATTGATCACTGTGACCGCTCCCCTTTAGTGTATGTAAGAAATATTTTCAATATAAATCAAATTTCAAAAGTATAAACCTTACAATACATGATACAAAATATAAATTAATCGCACTCGTGCCATAATAAGATCCTATAGATATTGTCCTTTACGGGTGATGGATTATTTTTCTTTCATCATTTTAAAGTTTGGATTATGGGCAGAGAATTCATTTTGGGTATTCCACTACGAACTTTTGATTTTACTTTTCGAATTGCTAAAATTGCCTGTTTTTCTGTGATCGCTCCCTTTGTAGTGTATGAGAGAAGAATTTAATATATAAGCAAATAAAGGACCATAAAATTTCAAGCAATCTTCACGTCTCACATATGTCAAGCCAATGTTTCTCTTCGTTAACTTAACGAGGAACAATTTGCAAAACATACGACTGCGCGCATTGCGTCAAATCATGGATACATTAGGAAACTCTGATACTTGGACTTTTCTTGGAATTTAACGGTTCGTCAATGATTGGCCTATATTTAACTTTGTGAATAATTAATGTTACATGCATCATGAAATAATCTCCATAGGTAAAAAAATGTATTAAAACATTTTGTACTTTTATTACCATTTCAAGGAGTGTTTGATTTATGTTTGGTTTATAATCTATACGGATATAACCAAAATGCTTGTGTTTAATTTTCATTTTATTGTCTTCATTTGTAATTTATATAACATTTGTCTATATTTTTACCTGGTATTCAAATATTTGTATATATGTTAGATCTTCGGATGTAACCCGTTATATTCGTATTTGAAATATTATTTATATTTCAGGCTTATTACTTATTTTTGCCTGTCAAATGTTTGTATGTTACTTTATCTCCTCGGACATAATTAGATAGTTTGCATTTGGAAAATGTAATAACTTTATGTATTTTAGTTATTATTTACCCAGTAAATGTTTTATATGCCCTCGTGTGCAGTTGTTAAATGCCCCACAAAATATGTATACATTTGAATTTTGAAGGTTAATTTTTATATCATTTGTATAAAATGATATAACATTCTTTCTCACTCCGTGTTTAGCGCAGGAAGTAATTTAGTATCGAAGTTATAACTTTAATGTAAAAATCCTTTAAAATTTTATGTCTTGTGATTTTATAATGCATTGGATTTTGCGCGAAGTGCTACATATCATTCAAAACTTAAAAAGAAAAGGAGAACTTATCTTTCTTAATGTGTACTTCGTGATTTTAGATTACCTCTTTCAGTCAGATATTGACAGACGTGATGGTAAAATTAACAATAAAAATTCATCTCAGATATCTCATCTCTAAGCAACACATCGCTCACGACAAGGAAAGATACAAATTTCAAGTGAAAGGGGTGTACTGCGTGACTTGACATTTCGATCTACAAATTTTTTGCAACAAAAAGAAGATGTCAGAGGCAATTGCTGGAAAACGCGTCTGGAAAAATGCTGTGACTACAATTCGCCTACGAAGAGAGAGAATCAATCTCAACAGAGGGGACTTTTGTTACTTCTTTTACTTTCATTGCAAATATATTATTTAACTGTATGTTCGAATTAAAAACATGCATTTTCAAAATTATCGACTTTCTAAAGTATTAACATCCCTCTCTTAAACAAAGTGAAAGCTAATATAGTATGCCAATTACCACAAATGCTGAAACTATGGCTACAGTTATAGTATTGTATATAGTACTAGTCATAGAATATAATATGTATATAACTACCATACTCATATTCATATAATATAGTATATACCTTATATTATAATCGCGTATATTTTGATTTATGATTCGTTCGTGTATATCACACTATATTTTATAGAGATATGCTTTTTATATACATCTACTCTTTACATCTTTGAGCTTGGAGTTTTGTGTAATAATTGATGAAATTAATCTACTGCAGAATGGTTCTACACCATGGACTTATTGTACATATATATTATACTCCACAAACATAATCATATATTATCTAAATATTATGCATACTTCAATCTATATATAGATCTATCACTATATACTATATTAGTTAACATAAATAATATATTTATCTCATTTATATTTGAGTTTTGTGCAAAATATAATAATAAAAATAAAATATAAAAGTATATATAGCAAGTATTCGGTGATTCAATATAATCAAAGAGCTGAAAAACTGGAGAGGAACCAATTCCCAGGACGTAGAAATATTCTTGAATGAATTTGACCCCCCATGTAGCGCAAAAATTCCATGTCTATCGCCATATAAACCTTAAACCCTTTACTTTTCCCAATGCTACCAGTTTAATTATACATTAACTTGAATTTAGAAATTTCGACTTTGCATTAATACCTATTAGCATGCAAAGAGATTCATATTTTGTCCATCAAATTTTCATCCTCAAACTAGAGAAGATCAAAGCATGAATATGTACCTCCTTAAACGTAAAAATAACAGCGTATCACATGTTGTTCGTTTGGCTTCCTGTTGCCGCGAGAAAAGGGACGGGTGCATGGGTTTTTTTTTTTTTTATTTTTTTTATCCGTTTTTACATTTTATTTTACATTATTTTGTTTTTTTTTTCTATAGGTTTTATTATGAAATATTTTTAATATCTCTCTTGTTTTTAATATATGTTTATCTTTCCTAAGTTATATGGGTAATGAATCTCTGTTGCTTCTCAAAAAGCCTTTTATTTGAGAATACTATGTCATAAATATAAAAATGTTATCCTGCGGAAGAAATTAATAGTGCAGCCATATTTGCGATATCTTGACTTACGAATATCGTCCTGGACGAATACGGAACTCACTTGTTCCGACGAAAATAAAATGCATAACCCGGAATGATTATTACTTACCTGGTACCGATAATGGTGTTTTTTATCTCAATGGACATCTATGTTGGGATAAGTATACAATCATTCACAGCATCCTCTCCTGTTGCACTATGAATGGTAGATAAGGCGTTGAGTATTTGTGAAAAAGACCCATCATCTCAACGAATTTGAAGTGTTTGAACGTTGTTTAGGACAAATGATGGTTTTCTACGTTTTGTGGACGGCGACACAAACCTGAGATGAGCCACATTTTATTGTTTGTAAAAATCAATGCGTAGTATGGTTTCAAAGCATAAGATTCGGTGGCTAAAGGTTGCGCTATACATAAAAATCTGGAAATCATGCCAAATTTCTCTGAAGTGCATGACAATAACCTCCGTGATCGACGTCTATAATGCATTTTCATTTTGTGGTTTTATGAGTGCTGAGATGGACCAAACGGTAATATGTTGTGATAAGAGCGACCATTCAAGGGTGACTAAGAATGATAGAAATATAAATAAAATTATTCCATAGATGTAATATTAGTATTCCCTTATTAATCAAAAGTTATTTATGAAATATACAAACATACAAATCCTCAAACCCAAATATAACAAACCAAACAACAATTACAATACAATGACAACCAACAATAACACTATCCAAACCCAAAGCCAACCCTCAAAATAAAAAATAAGTATATAATTATTACCAATTATTTAATTCAATAATATAACATAATAAATTATAATTAAATAGATAAATATATTAAATATATGATATAGAATTATTTAATTAATAAATATTAATATATTATAATTAATAATATATAACTAAATTATTATTTAACATATATAAATATAAATTACACAATAATAATAAATATATAATATAATTAATAAATATATATTAATATATTAAATATACAATATATATATATATATTATATATACATATTAATATATAAATATATTATAAGTATAATATAATTAAAATAATAACTAGATATATTAATTATAATATAACTTAATATTATAAATATAATATAATCAAATATATATATATATATATATAAATATAAATTAAAATTTATTTATAATATATTAAATATATATAAATATATTATATATATAATAATATATATATTTATTTATTAGTATTATAAAATTATATTATATAAAATATATAATAATTATATATTAATAATATTATATATTATTATTATAATATTAATAATCAAATATAATTAATATAAATAATATAAATATAAATAATAATAATAATAATTAAAAAGCAAAATATTAATATATATATTATATAAATAACTTAAAATAAAACTTATATAATAGTATAATTATAATTATTATAATATTAATCATATATTAAAATTACCAATGATTCCAAAATCTTGTGCAAAGATCGTGACACTCAATGAGTTGAAGTAGAAAAAATATAACAACAATAATCTCACCGAAGAAAAGAGGAAAGACCAACGTTTAAATACAAAGTTTGGAAGGGAGGATAGAGTCCCACTCAGATTTAAAAAGAACTACTGCCAGTCTCAAGATTTCTAGAACACTAGGTAACTTATTCCTTTCCTACATTGCTAAATTACTGCCATAGATTATCGGAAGTGAATTATTTTCAATACGTGTCGTATTTGATTTGAAAGTGAAAATCAAAGTTGCCGATAGAAGCTCTCAGAACTTCTAAGATGATGATCTTGTAATTTATCTTTGCTCAGCAATTCGTGAATTCTGTTTTTAAAATTTTTTATGCTGCTTTTGTTGGAGTAATTGTTGGTGGAAGAGTTGCTCTTGATGAAGTTTTTGAGAATCTAATTCTACATGTTGGATTTGTTGTTGATGTTGATTTTGATTAAAATGTTGATCTTTGTGTTTTAGACTGTAGTGTATACAATATCATCTCCATATGATTCAACCTCTCTCTCTCTCTACTCTCTAACTCTCTCTCACTCTCTCTCTCTACCTCTCTGCTCCTCTCATCTCTGTCTCTGTTGCAGCTGTTGTTTCTGTTGCAATCAACGTATACTTAAAGAAGTGAGTTTTTGTTTCTTATAAAGTCAATAAGTGATTCTAAAAACAAACCTTAACGAAGAAAGTTTTCCTATGAAAGCTTTTGAGGCACGCCAGATGGAAAGAGGGGAAAAAAGACGAAAAATATCCCCTAACTATTATATTCACAATGGCTGAGGGGATTTTTAGTATCACTTTTACAATGGATGGATCATTAACATAATTAGAACGAGCAATCCTTAAGAGCTAAACTTTTTTATATGAAACTATTTAATAAATGCCTGAATAATGGATGAGGAAGTCGTCGTATAGGACTTCGTTGTTGAGATTTCCGTTTGTACGTATGTTCAATTATCCTCAAAGAGTTTAAATGAGTCATTTTCTTTATGCAAATATTAAGCATTGAGTGGTTCACGACATCTAAATTAATTGTAAACCATGATTTTACTATAATATGATATAATATTAATATATTAATATATGAATATCTATATATATATATCTATAAATAATATATTAGATATATATATATCTTATATATTTATATTCGAGATACCATTGCCCGTTTTTTAATTTAAGAATAGTATAAATACAAATTTTAATAGATTATTATGTTATAAATAATAATAATATGGCGACTTCTTATTTGTATTATAGTTGTGATAAAATCTTAATTATTATATAATGTCATTTTATTTTATTTCTTATTAATATCTTATTTTTTCACTTATCTTTGTTCTATTTTTTATAACTCTATCTTGTTAATTTAATTTTATAAGTACTCGAATAAATACCACCTGTTTGTCTTCCATTCGTAATAACTCTGAATGCACGCGACCATTTTTACTCATAAGTTACCTCATGATACAGCTTAAAACAAAGATGATGAATGACAATCAAATTTAATATCAAATGAGAGAGAGAGAGAGAAGATCAGAAGATAGAGAGTAGAGAGAGAAGAGAGAGAAGGAGCAGCATAGACGATCTGAAAGAAGGAGATGAGATCCCAGCAGTATCGAAGAGATGACGCAGATCAGATATGAAAGTTATTAAATTTAATAGGACATAAGTAATAAAATCATATGATATGTATATATTATATATATAATATGATATATATAATAATATAATAATAAGATAATAATAAATAATATTAGTAAAATAATATAGAAAAAATAGAGAATAAAATATATAAAAAAATAATTAACATAATAATAAATGACTGTAAATTAGTATTTAACACAGATAAGAAAAAAGTAATAATAATTACTATATGATCTGCTGTGAACTGGTTGCCTGGGATATACAAGTTACAGCGCGGATTAAGAGGAAATTCTGGGAGAAGTAGAAAAAATAATGAGCAAAGAGACACAAGGGATAGCCGTGAAAAAAGGATGTGAGGAAAAAACACGGCCTCGCAAGGAAAGAGTGAGAGAATTAAGTTCCAGAGAATGGTAATCAATAATATTTAAAGCTGATGAGATAACATCCGTACCAGCTATAAGAGCATTAGAATAATTAGGGAAATGAGATTAGAGAAGATTGGTATCCAGGTAATCTAAGATAGACATAGACATCTTATAATTAAAATACTTGCTGTAATCAACTAAATGATTATAACTAATGAATATTGATAATAATAATAAAAATTTGAACTGATAACTAATAAAGGTTAGGTGTTACAAAGAATCTTTAAATAAGTAAACTAATAAACAACTATATCAATGTAACATTTAAGTACAACTACTTATTATACATTGGTGTCGATCGACAAAATAAAAGTGTAGATATTTTCGAGTATAACGAGTAGAATAAATTATTCACAAATGGGATAACAAACACCATGGATAAATTTACCCCCCTACAAACCGCCATCAGTAAAATTCTATTATACGACAAGTATACTTCATCTTTACACATTTCGTCAGATACATCATTAATAGTAGCTCACTACAAGCTTAAGCAACCTATTAGACGTCTTACATTACTATTGTACTCTGACTCACCGACCAACAAGGTGTAGCCGTGATGAGCCCGTCGATGATATACATCCATGCCCATAGATAACTTCCGGTAGTGGTAGTTATAATATATCGAGTTTATATTTAAAGTGATGATTAGCTTGAGCGCGGTACATTGAAATCCAATTTGTTCTATCTTTGAATCTAACATCAGTTATATATAAATGTTATTATTACCAAAAAAATTGATAAACTAACTACTTATGGCTCTAAAGACGAATGAAAAAACAACGCATAGGACTTGTGCTATCTCAGAGAGTAACCGAGACCCAAAAAAAAAACCAATCACCTAATCTAAATAAATAAATAGCTATATACAAAAACAAAAAACAAACAAAATAAATATTAATAATACTTTATAATAAACTAATATTAAAATATTTTCCATCTATTATCTTTAACATAAATCAAATCTCTATTAACTCACTTATTTATTTCTTAGCATAGTAATTTATTATAAATTAAGTAGAACAATAATAATAGTAATTATTTAATGGGCTGCATTAATTCCGCTCTGGGTCTTTACTATCCATCTTCTTAATACGGACTAAATTTAGACGGCTTTCCATGATTATCGCGTGAGAGAGTTAATTTTTTTCAATGACATATATTTTACTAATATACTAGAATAATATAACGATACTTCAGAAAATGAGTGAATAAAAGAGATTAATTAAATAATCTTCAAAATTCTTACAAAAATTAAATTAGTGAATGAGAATTAAATTACATTCATAAATCATAATTAATAATACATATATTATCAATTAAAAATAACTTAATTAATAAATTATTATTAATTAATATTATATATAATATATAAATATATATATATTATATATAATATAATTTATTATACTAATAATATATATATAATATAAATATATACTATAATATATTTTAAATTAATATTGAATTATATAATAATATATATTAAATATACTACTTATATTTATATATAATATATATACATTATAAATAATATATTAATATATTACTTATAAATATATATATACTATAAGATTCTTTTTTATTTGATAGATATGATTATAAATATATAGTATATAGATAGATAGATAGATAGTATTAGATAGAATGAATAATGAATAGATGAGTCATCGGCATAATTGGAATCAGTCAATGAGATAGATAGTAATAGCATTGGAATTAAAAATTAGAATAGATAGATAGATAGATAGCATAGATAGATAGATAGATATAATAATAAGATAGTCTTATTATACTATAATTCATTATATATTTACATATATATTATATTATGAGAAAATACTATTTGCTACTTAATATAGGTTAATATATATAATATAATTTCTATTTAATACTTAATTCTCTCTCATACTAATATGGACATCTTGCGGAATCCATTAAATCATTCTTATACGTCATTTCGGCTTCAGCTCTTCTACTTCATGTCATACAAGAGCTTCAACCCGATCCCTATCGATCACACCGTTCTACACCGTTATCTAAACCTCCTCTTCGATTACTTGTGTGTGGGCGACTGATCTCACAGAAATTATGCCACACCCTTTCACTTTGACGACTATATTTATAGGTGCGTTTGAGAGATAAAATAAGGCTATATCCTTAATTATCCCACCGTATTAGTATCGTGTGTGAACGTTAACCACTGTGACAAGGAAAAGGCTGATTTCATTATAGAGGAGTAAGTAATTATTCTATGCGAATTTAAACATGCGTGTATTCTTTTCTTTTCAATAAAAACTACAATTAGAGTATTCTATAACTGATACTCAACATATTATCATTACACTTAAATATTGGAAGTGCGAAGATACGATTAATTAAACTAATACAGAGAGTGCTTAAAATATAATTATATAATTCTTTGCGTATCAATATGCTAAAACTCGTAAAGAATCTATAAATAACCGAGTATACCAGTGAGCACCTACTTGTATATAATAGTCCAAATAAAGACTTTTAACCAGATTTATTAATGTGTGGAGAAAATCACTAAATCCGCAGTTTCCTTAAAGCTATACATTTTATAATTAAAAGTGTAGAGTTTGAACTCCATTGATGAATTAAGTTTTTAAAGTAAAAATTATTTTTATTGTATAGGATTCCAATTACTAAAAGAGATAATCTTTAAATCTTACCTTAGGTTAAGTTTTAAGTCCTTTTTGGTAGTTGTTTTATACTACGACTAGTCGTTTTATGATGCTGTAATAACAGTTTACTTATGAATTAACGTATGGTGGATGATGTTATGGTGTTTTGATGATTATATAGTTGTTTGATTTGTAATAAGTGCTGTGAAGTGGCATTGAAAAAAACAAGTATTTGCGTCAATCTATAAATGAAGGGATCTAGTTGTAACAGATATTATTTCTATATGATGTTTATATGTCTTTAACTTTATTCTCGATTAGATATTCTGATAATTATTGTTAGAAGCTCAGAAACAGGTCTTTTTATTGAACGGTTTGTTGTTTTGTTTGATTTTCTTTTGTTGGGTCAGTATTGATTTGAAGCTCGAGTGGTCGTGTCGGATTTGATTACTGATGCAAAAGGTGGAAAGCAATTGACTGGTTTCGTTTTTTTATAAGATGCATTTTTTGTGATCCAGAATTCAGATATATATTATATATATATATATTATTATATATATATATATTAATATATTATATTTATATATAATACTAATATATTTATATATTTATATATAAATATATATATATATATATATATATAATAATATATAATATATTATATAGTGGGAAGTGTAGTATAATATATATATATTATAATAAATAGTATAATAATAGTAGTAATATATTATATATATGAGTAATTATATATATATATATATATATAATATATATATATAGTAGGATATATATATATAGTTATATATTATTAATGATAATGATATATATTATATATATATATATGAACCACTTAGCGTATATGTATATATTATTAAATTAGTATATTATATATATATATAAATAGTAAGTATTAATTATTTAACTATATATATATATATATATATATTAATATTAATTATTACACGATATGCTTTTATATAAATTGATGATATCCTCATCGCTATAATTATAATATCATATTATATACGTATATATATGATATAATATATAATATATTAATATTATATTGTATATATTACTTATATATGTGCCCTAGATATGTTCTTCACCTATCCCCGAGATAGGGATTTTTTCCCTTGTTCTGTTAGACCCAGCATCTTTTCCTCTTCGCTGGCTGCATGCGGAAACACTTGACTTTCTCATGAGCCCGTCTAAAAAATATTCTCTCGGCGCAATGGTTTCGCTATGCTCAGTCCTTGAGTGTTATTATAACTCTTAAGTAGGAGTTCATGTCACCCTTTCAGTGGACCGTAGCATCTTCTTCCATTCCACCCTTCGAAACTCCTTCCCAGAGTCTTTCTCTTGTAAGATGCGTGCTTCTAGCGCTTAAGCCACAATGATGTCCTGGCAGTAGTTCAAGCAATGTAACAGTAAAGAGCCGCGTTTGCTAGCCCGTGCTCTCCTAGAATTCCTGTCGAAGAAAGATCTTCATAAGATAAACTGGCCGTGTCCGAATATCCATACTTCATTATAATAATTTCAACACGAAAATACAGCAAAACTTTTAGAGACTAAATTGTTACAAATTTTTTGATGTATCAAAAAATATTAAAGTAATTAAAAGTTTTGTGTAGTTATAATTTCGTAATTATTACCAACCAAAATAAAAATTTGTTCATAAATGCAAGAGCTTATTTTTCTCTATTTGCATTGGCTTCAAGTCATACTTGCATTCCATCCCAATTCATCCTCTTTAAGATGGTAAGAATGTTTTTTTCTTATCAGTATTGTGTGAACACTTCTTTCTGACATTATTTAATCTCCATTCCCTCTTTCTCGGCCTTTTTCTTTGTTTCTTCTTTCATTCCTTTCCAAATTTAATGCGACTTTCCCAGGCAACGTCCAGATCGTATATATTATTTTATATAGTATCAATATATATGTATATGAGTATATATATTATCATTATTATATATATATATATATATTATACTATATTATCATATATTTTAAAATAGAATACTATATATTATACGTACTAGTAGTGTATAATATATACATATACTACTACAATATATAAATATTATGATATATAATATATAATTATATTATATATTAATATATATTTATTTTTCAGTGAATAGATTTGCTTAATTATATATGACGCACAGTCTTAGATTTTACTTGAGATATGCGAGCCCAGCGTATGAGGAATTTGTCAGATCTTTACTAACAGTGATCCTTGTGTACGCCTGATGAGTGGATATTGCTCGCCTTTCCAAGGGGTCCAAGTACCTCATTCAGAATTTAAAAAAATTATATTTTAAAAAAAGCGAGATTGTATATTTTATGTGATAAAGTAATTTATTAAACAATACCGTGCATATATTAATGTTCTTTCATGGTTTCTTTAGTTTGGCTTGTTAGGCATCAATTAAATTTCATATCAATAAACATTTTAAATAGAAAAATTCTTTTTGTTCTTTTGAAAAATGTTAGAATATGTCCTGAACGAGAAGATTTGGAAAATATATGCTAAAATTAATGATATACAAATCATAATATAGTGAGTATTATAAGTATATATATACTAGGTGGTTAAGAGCTTACTATAATATACTTATAAGTAGTAGATTATTAAAATATAGTAACGTGGGTAGTATAATATATATGAGTGATATATATATATTATATATATGATAGATAAATTCATAATAATTATTTTATGTATATATTGTTAAAACTTCTTGCTACTATATGCTAAATAAGATTATCTGAGAACAATTTCTTAATGCACATTAATACTATAAGTATTCAGAGTTAATAGGAAAAAAGTCCAACTGAATAAAAAGAATTATGAGTCTAAAGAAAAAATTCCAAAACAATCTTTGAATGCAGGCAATAAGTGCTTAATTGCAAAGGGGTTAAGATGATTAAAAACACCTTTTATAATATTATTGTCATTATTATTATTATTATTAATCCTACTATTATTATTTTTATTATTATTATTACCATTATTATATTATTTTTATTATTATTATATATATTATTATTATTTTATTATTTATTTATTATTATTATTATTATTATTATTATATTATTAATTATTATTAATTATTATTCATTATTATTATCTCATATTATTATTATTATTATATTATTTATTATTATTATTATTATATTATTATTATTTTTATTATTATTATTATATTTTTATATATTATTATATATATTATTCATTATTATATTATTATTATATATTATATTTATATATTACTAATTTAATTTTAATTATTATTACTTTGATACTATTATTATATTATGATTATTAGATTTTTGATTATTGATTATTATTATATTATAAATTATTTATTATATTATTATTATTATTATTAGATTGATATATATTATTGTATTGATTTATATCTATTATTATATTATATTATTTATTTATCTATTATATCATTATTATTATATATTATATATATTATTATTTTTATTATTATTATTATTATTATTCGTTATTATTATTATTATATTATTGATTATTATTATATTATTATTATTGATTATATTGATTATTTATTATAATATCATATTATTATTATTATATCTATTATTGTTTTCTATTGGAGAAATTATTTTTATTGTTAGTGATTATTATTATTATTGTGTTGTTTCATTGTGTTGTTTTGTGTATGTTGCGATGATTTGTTTGAGATGTGCTTATTACGTGTGTAATATGAATACTAATGTACACTGAAATAGTCATAATCTCATTGTCACCTGGTGCTCACAACCTACGCTGGAGTACCTACAAATGAACAGACTCTCCTGAAAGGTGTCACTGCACTCAATTTGGCACCCAGTTTTACCCTTTAGCACGCAAACATATCCGACAGCAACGATTAAGATTGCCTCTCTACCAGGTGTGCCCCCGCACGTGAAAACCATTTTGCTTAAACGTCAAACAACTTCCATTCTATAGGAGTACTTTTCTATCTCACAATCGCAGTCCATTCATGCAAAGAGCATGCGTATATGAAGCCCATAATCTCGGGTACCTTTCGACACACCGTACTTTCCATACCTATGCGTGTGTATCTCCTTGATCCGTTTCGTTTAACAATTATGAAATTGTCTCTTTATCATTTCTGTGCCAAGAACATTACTTCATTTATGACAATAAGTTTCCAAATAATATGCTTTTGAAAGAAAATTTACTTATGGTTAAAATTATAATTTCATAAAATTAAATATTATATAGAAACCCTATAAGAACACAAATAGCCCTGCTAAGATAGACGTCATTAACGGAATATATAAAAAACACCCACCACGGTCTTTCATCAGTCAACAGAAGCCAACGACACCTGAATGCTGTTATTTTTACGTTTAAAGGTATAGGTCAGCTTCTGCTCTACTCTTTCTTGAATATTTGATGCAAAAATGATTCCTTAAGGCTCAATAGTATTAGGTACGAAATTTGCTAAGATCCAAGTAATGTATAATACTAAAACGTTACATGGGAAAAAAGGTTTTAAGGTTTATATGCATGTTAGAATTATTTTTGCTACATCTCGTCTGGAATCTTCATCTCCAAGGTTTCAGCCCTATATTTGATATCACCCTGTATTATATATATGTATATATATATTCTATATAATATATATACATATATATATATAATATATATATTACACTCATATATATATAATTATATATATATATTATAGTTATTATATATAATAGTCATTATAATATATATCATTATATTATATATATATATAATATATATATATATATATATATAATATATACTATTTATATATATATATATATATATATATTTATATACTCACAATATTACTATTATTATAATATATATATTATATATACTATATATATATATAATAATTATTATATATATCTATATATAATTATATAATAAATTATATTATATTAATAGGGTCGGCGATCTTGCAGATGTGTGGTTTATTTTATGAGAGCAAGACACCCAATCGAGTACTATAACGAGATGCTAAATTTATACGAAAATCCATATTTGAAATGATGTTTTTATTCAAACATAAGTAAAATAGTCAAAGGAGGAAAGTATAATAAAGTAACAAAAAGTCCCTTCTGCTTAGAGATTCTCTCTCTTCCTACGAATATATATCAGAAGTTAGTCACAATGCATTTTCACAGCGAGCAGACTTTACTGATACACAATTGCCTCACGGACTCTTATGCTTTTGGTGCAAAAATTGTATATCGAAAATACTCAAGTACGCTCAAGGCCTTTCCTTGAAATTGTATGCTTTCTTGTCGTGAGGATTTCCATAGAGAGAGTTGATCTTGAAAGTGATTTTGATTGTTAATTTTTATCCGTCTCAATATTCTGAACTGAAGAGATATCTCAAAAATCACGGGTTAATATATATATTCATTTTCGACTTATGCTAAAATTTGAGCTCGCATGCAAATGCCTTAGCATAAGCACGAAACATAAATTTAAGAATTTTTACAAAGTTATAATGGACGGTGGAGTAACTACGATTAACTTCCAATGCGCGCTTACAACACGGGAGATGTGAAAGTATGTTTATATATTACATTATACTATATTGATAGTCAAAAAATTAACCTTCATTTCAAATGTATTATACATATTTTGTGGGGCAGTTACACAATGCACGACAAAGACATATAAAGACATCTTCAATGCGCGAAGCGGGTAACAAATAAGTAACTAAAATACAATTAAAGTAAATTACTTTCAAATGCAAACATATCATGTAGATTGATGATTCGCGTAAATACAATAAGTAAATATACAAATATTAACTTACGCTAATACCTGGAAATATTAAAATAATATTCAAATACATGAGTGTCATGAAACGAATATACCATCGTCGAGATCGTAAACGATATAGTGAGCGAGAGATATGTTGTAATACATTAACATAATGACAATGTGAGGTACTGATATACAGAAAAATTTAAAAGAGCTGCCAAACATTCAAAAATTCCTAACCAACTTTAGATAACATAAAAGCGAAACATACAATAACATTTAATTATAAAAGTACAAAAAATGTTAATACATAATAATTATATTGCACTGAAACAATTGAAATATTCACAAGTTAAATAGGCCACATGATCGCAACCGTTAAATCCAAGTGGAAAAACATGTCCAGTAATAAGAGACGTTTTCTCAACTGTATCCCATCGATATTGTGACCCAATGCCGCCACCTATTTTCAATGCCTGTAGTTACGAGTGCGAGAAGATCAATTGGGTTGACATATTTTTCCGATGACTAGAGCTGCTTAGAAATCTAGGCACGATCGACAGGTGTAAGATTAATTCTCTGTCATACAGACAAGAAGGTGAGCGGCACAGAACCATTTTAGAATTCGAAAAGAACATCAAAGTTGACGTAGTGGTAATCCACAAAATGGCATTTCTGCCTATAATCCACAACTTAAAATGATGAAATGAAATCATACCGTAAAGGAATTACTATGCAGAGGAGAAGTGCTTGAAAATTAGTCTTTATATTGAAAAAATATTCTTCATACATAAAAAGGGAGCGGTCACAGAATTCATGTAGAATTCGAAAAAGAATCAGAGTTCGTAGTGGAATCAAAAAATAAATTTCTGCCCATAATCCAAACTTAAAATGATGAAAGAAAATCCATACCGTAAAGGAAGTTTGCTATGTCCTCGAACTGTGATAGTTGAAGTTGTAAAGAATAAGACCATATCCAAAAAATAAAATGTGAAAATTGAAGTTCGCTTTGCTGAGTCAATTTTTCTCCGATGTTCTGTTATTGAGGATTTTGTTATTGCTAGTTTTCCTTTTGTCTTCATTTTGTTTCCCGCTTTCACAAGCCGTTGATAGCGAAAGTTCTGGGTGTGTTCTCCTCCGGGTGTCACCAATAGTATAGGCGTACGGTCTGCGTGGTTTTATTATGCCCAGCAAGCACCCATATATAAGAGGCATCTAATTATAGAAAATTCCATATTTGAAATGATGTTTTATTCAACATAAGTAAAAATATTCAATAAAAATAATTAAACAGTAACAAAAGTTCCGAACTTCTGTTGAGACATCCGTTGACTCTCTGTCGGTAGTCGAATTGTCGAGTCACAGCCATTCCAGCGCGTTTTCCACAATTGCCTACTGACTCTTCTTTTGTGCAAAAATTTGTTAGCTGCGCCAAAAATGAAGTCGCAAGCCCTTTTCCCATGATAATTTATCTTTCTTGCCGGAGGGAGTTTCTAGAGAGAAGTATCTCGAGTTGATTCTTTATTGTCCTAATTTTAAGTCTGTATCTCAGGTATCTGACTAAGAGATGTATCTCAAAATCACGGTGGAGATATATCATTATCATTTCGATTTATGCTAAAATCTTGCTCGCTCAAATCTTAGCATAAGTCTGAACATAAATTAAAATTTTACAAAGTTATAATGAGTACTACATTATTATTATAATATACACTATATATATATAACAGAATTATATATATCATATATAATCATATATATAGTCATATGTAGATAACGGTAGTTGTATGAGATTACGTATATAATTAATATATATATAGTATATATAATATATACTTATATATATTATATAGTGAGTATAGAATATATATTTATCATGAAGTCCAAGTTGTCATAAACACATTTCGAGACGGTATGATTATCTTGCTCACTTAATTCAACTCAAATTTTCTTCGAGTTCTTTTTATTCCTCTTTTTAATAAGATCATTTTTGCGATTGCCAGTTAGAATATTTCTTTTGAATAGAGATCAAAAGACTACCTTTTTCGTTCTTAAAAAGAAAATCACAAATAACACACAGGAGAGAAACCAGAGAAGCGTGGAGAACCGAGAGACCTGACGACGACAGATGCGGGAAGTTACCATCAGACTGGAAGAAACGGACAGAGGGAGAGAGAGAGAGAGAAGTCGGTATCTGGAGAGCCAGACTTAGAAGAGACGAGGAGTGAGAGAGAACACGAGAGAGATGGAGATGAGAGAAAGATCCTCCTAATAAGACACGAGAGAAAAGAAACACCCTAGAGAGGAGTCAAAGAAACTAAGAGCGATGGATAGGTATAAGAGACCTGAGATGTGAGTACGGTGCAGAGAACGATGAGAGATGAGAGAGAGATGAAGAGAGAGAGGATGTGGCTGTTAATTAAAAAGTCTCTTCAATTTAAAAAATATAAATTCTTTTTCTATTCAAATTTTTTTTGCATCCAACTTATTTAATATAGTCTTTCATGTCTACACTTCTATATATTTAATGTACCGTAATATTAAATTAATATATATTATATAATACTATATAACCTATACGTAGATAGTATAGGTAGAGCTTATATATAATATATAATATATATATATTACGAGTATTATAATATATATAGGACTAAATTCAATATATATGTTTATATTAATATAACACATATAGTATATATAGTTAATATATATACACCTATACCATCTAATTTATTATAAGTATATATATATATATATATATTATATTAATATAATCTATATTATATATATATATCTATATATATAATTTAATTATAGTATATTTGTTATAGAGATTATAGATATATATATATAATAGTATAATACCCGTATAGGGTATCTATAATGATACGAGAGATTATAATCGTAGTATTTAGGTAGCAGTTATATATATTATATACCCACGCGTTTCGTATATTTTTGAGTTGTTAACGTTCTTCAATACTGCCAACTGCTGAAATAATCACCTATGTCTTCGGTGTTTGAATTTATCATATTGTAAAAGACAATATTCAATTTCGTAGTCCAGTGATAAATAAACGTACACAAAACGCGATAAATATGGAAGAAGACGATCGACAAATCTCGGCAAATAATTCCTCTATCACTGTTGTATTATGAGATATATATCTTTTCTCTGTATGATATAAAGAGAGAGCAATCACACACAACACGAAATTCAGAACAATGCCCTTTTATGTGAGGACAAACAAACATATTCAAGGGACTAAACAACTAAATTTCAGAGCTCGATTAGCCCAGCATAATATATTGAGTTATATTAAAATTAAGATATATTAAAGACGCAAGTGTACCATATTCACACACCAGATAAGGATCTACAGTATGACTATATGAATGGAATAAGGCAGTGTTAAATGACGCTATTCTAGAGGAATAGAATCCGTGCGATTGTGTTAATCCTTGCACAAGCATATTGCAGAAAACAACTTTCGTTCATGAATTCAGCAGATCTTGTACTAAATTAACAGGACTAAGAATAATTCTATATGTTATAATTTACTCTCTATTGGGAAAATGAAGTCGAAACTTAACGCGAGATATAAAGAAGTATTAAAAAGGTAGAGCTGTCGGCACAAAAAATCTTATTAGATCAAGAACTGAATTGGAAAATTTGGTTGATTTAAATAAGGTCAGTGTATATGCCAGGAAATTCTTTCAAAGTTAAAGATAAACTCTCATCAACTTTTATAAGTATGTCAACAGCAAAATACTTGTTACATTACCTGACATGTTGAGCCACACGTAGCACTAGTGAAATCTTATTACTCTGAATACTAATTCCATAAATTGTATCTCTGAACATAAACAATATCTCCTTATGGAACTTATGGAAACAGTTGGCAGCACCATCGCGCCCTTATTCTGCGAATCCAATTTTCATTGCTCTTGCAGTAAATCATGCGTAATAATTATACGAGGATACTGAAGAATTGTAGCAGATATTTTTGAGACTTTGTAAGAGAGCGTCCTAGCACCCTCCATTCTTTTAGAATCCTTGGCGGATTAACTTGCGCACCACGGATCCAATAGGCTCTGAATGAAAAAGTTGTACATACTGAAAACATATTTTGATATCTGACAGAAGTATAGAGTATTGTCGCTTAATTAGCTTTGTTTCCAACGTAGTATATTGCAAATATTAATTTCCTGAGTGTAATATAGTATATATAGAAGTACACTAGTATATATATCAATTTATAAATAACTAGTTATGATCTAATAATACGTATTACTATTATAAAGTATATATTAATGTATAATATATATATATTATATTAGTATATATATATGTTTAAGACAGTGTATATATATATATATATAGTTATGATACTGAGTAGATTTATATATAACGCGGGTTTGGGTTACAAAAAGAGGGGAAACAGGTAATAAATGAAAGGAATGCGGTGGTTGTTAGATTGGGTTGTGTGGCAAAGAGAAAGGATTATAGCGTGAGTGGGGGGTATCTTTTAGGTCTGGTTTAGCTATGGACTGGGATTGCGGGGCGTTTCGGGATTGGCAGACCGGAAAGATGGGATGGACCAGAGAGGTGCGGCAAAGGATGAGCGGACAGGAGGAGGCGAACAATCAAGGATTACCATCCTGGTTTTTGGTTACCCAAATGGTAAAAGTTGGCGGCTGAAGGAGGGGAAAAGTTGAAAGAATCCGGCTAAAAATCTAGCCAGGGTTTTGGAGACGCGGGAACGTGTAGTAGTGAACTGGAGTCCTTGCCGGGCAATAACGTGGGGAATCTTACTGTGCTTGGAAATGTTCGAGCTAATCATGTGTAAAGAGAACGGGGAACGGAGGGTGCGTTGGGGGATACGGTCGTTGGGAGACGCGCAGGGCGAAACGAGCGTATGCGGTTTGGGAGACGTGTGAGGAACGGACGTGGATTGTCCAAACTTTGATTGTGTGATATTTTGTGTAAGTATGTCATATTGTAATATTATGTGACAGTTGTCGGCTGGAGAACCGGTTAGTATTTTGAAGTTAAAATGAAATCTTTCAACTTATTATAAAATAATCTGATTTTAAAACAAAGCAATCATATTAATCACTATATAATCTATATATATTTCTAAATGTTTGGCACCAAACTATATTTGCCTGTTGAGCATCAATATATATAACTCAACGAAGAATTTCTAAATTTATTAAATAAATGTATCCTTATATCACTAAGATACGGATCTCTTCCAAATTTATGTCTGTATTACTATTCTAAAACCATCAAAAACTTTTAACTTTAATAAGTTTGTGTGTTTGGCGAGCTTTCGTCTCTATGGTGTGAGACCTCTTCAGGCAAGGAGCGGTTGTCACCGGAAAGACGATCAAGAAAGAGAGAGGCCACAAAATAATAAGATCTACTCCAGCTCGATGAATTGTGCAGTGGTTGGTCTGTCGTATAAATATTTTGAGCGTAGGACAATGATGGTGGTGCGTTATCATCTGACATTAGTTGTATGGAACTAATTGATTTCTCCCGGTTGGTGATTGAAGAAATTATTCCAGTATTTATGCTAAGTAATCCGTATCTTAGCGATTTATCTCTAAGGATGTGTATCCGCGGTAGCTATTGAAAAATTTGCTAAAACACTGTATATATACTTGTATTATACTCTGGCCTAATTTTGCAAAAATTATTTGGTCGTAATTCATCAATATGTGATTTGACAAGGGGGTGAGTTCATGTTATCCACCCTTAAATCAAATAGCCTGTGCTGATATACCTACATAAGATCATAGTCATTTGTTCGCCCAAAATTATCGCAATTTGCACACTTCTTTATCATATAGGGGACTTAGATCATGTGTCGAATATGACATCCACGTCCGTGATTCT